>JAULBS010023072.1:16617-41154 GCA_032355785.1 Symmetromphalus regularis
CCGCCCCCCCCCCCCCCCCCCCCCCCCCCCCCCCCCCCCCCCCAAATACCCAAAATAGGACCAAACATGCCATAACCTTTGATATTCCAGTCACTGAGAACTGGTTCCTCCACCCATCTTGGAAAAAAATAATAAAAGCAAAACACCAAGCCCAAACAAAAAGAAAAACAAGAAGACAGCAATTTAAAATGTTTATATTTACATACATTTACTTTAAAACCGGGATTTGTAGAGATTCACCTACTCCTCAAAAGTTTTATCGTTACACGCTAGTTAGTATGTACACAGTGACAAACAGGAAAAAATGGCAACATGTGTGTAATACACATACAAAACGTATGAATAGCACTATGTGTTCTACATGGAACATATATATGAAAGTCATTGAAAGCATTAACATAAATTTCATTATACTTAAATAGGGAACAAATTTTACATGGAGAAAGCCAACCAAAATGATTATTATGCTTAAAATTTGCAAACCATAAGTAAAATCAAATAACTAAGTGGGGAGGAAGGGAATGTGTTTCGATCACTGCACATAAAATTTCAAAGGAGCTGATCAAACCTGCATGGCCACTAACACTGAAATCTGTAACTGTTTTCCATTAAAATTCAAACTAATATGAATTTATAATTCAAACTAATATGAATTTATCTACTCAAAATACTTATCTCAATTTTATATAACATTTCTGAACAGAAATTTGATCTGATTTCTCACCTGCAAACCGAAGATGAATCATTAAAGTTTACCAATATGACAGAAGATAATAATGTCACAATAAAATCTGGTGCAAATTTTTGTTCTATATTAACCATGTAAAAAAAAAAAGTATTAATCATACGTATATATTAAAACAAATTTTTTTATTTTTGTTGTGGTCTTAGTGCAAATATATAAAAGTACTTGTTGTCCTAGTATAAAAAAATGATCAACAAAAAACGAGTGAAAAGTGAATAAGTAAACACTAATAAATGTCATGATTAAAGTGTGAACTATGGTTATGATTAAAAACATTATTTATGTATAAATGTCTCATCATTAAGTAACTTGCTTTTAGTAAAACAACTAACAGTCTTTGCTATTAGGAAAATGAAATTGAAGAAATGATTTTTTATGACTTAAAAACATTTTATATTACCGTATTTATGTTTTTGTTTAATGATAACACTATAACACACTGATTTATTAATCAATTGCTATTGAATGTCAAACATTTTGACAGTGAAGTGTGAGCCAGCCTTTGACAGGATTTGAGCTATTATCTTCAGCTTTAGAGTCCAATGTCCTACCACTGAAGCTCACCATTTTATACTAAGTCATTAGTTTGATATATAATTTCTATTGTATCCTATGATGATCGACACTGACAGCTCAGAAAGATTAAAACAAATTGTAAAAGAATCTTCTTAAGATGCTGAACAATGTTGAATACGGTGAGACAGTTTACAGAAGGTAACATCTGATGGAATCGGAGATTGAGTGACTTCATCTGAATATTGACTGAAGCATTGTGCGGAGTGCAGCTTTTATATAAAAATAGGATGAATTCATTTCTAATTTCACAGCAACAATCAAAGCCAAGCCAGACAACACAAAACATGTCCCATTCCAACTGGTGCATTTCAAAATAAAGAAGGAAACGCTGGTTAATAAACTATCACCTAAGTGGTTCAGATTTGAACTGTGGTAAATTTGTCTGAAATAGGCCAAATGTCCATCTACTAATAATAAATAGTAAAACTTATCTTCTTAACTTTGATAGATGACAAAATATCTTGTTTTGTGTAAACATATCTTGTCTGGTGCCCCCTTTTCTAACATCAGAACCAATGTTCAAAATTGACAAAAATAAAATAACACTCATGAACCACCTTGTCTTCAAATTCCATATAAAAAAATAAATTTATTTGGAGAATAAAGCAAACAAAACATTTTCTATCAACATAGGACATAGCTGCACCTGACATGAAATAAATATGTCATAAACACATCTAAGCAAGAAAATATAAGTAACATACAATTAAAAGTATCAAAATAGTCTATTTTGGCTAAATGGCTAACAAAGATGATCGTCAATATGAATACATTTTTATGTTAATTTAGCAAAGATTTAATTAATTCATATTGGACAAGCTTGTTAATTCATTACATTATGATACAAAGTTAAATAAACATAAAAACAACTTTCCTATAATATAACAGTTAAAGTTCTTATAATGTTTTATTTTTAAAGTGGGTAGTGTGGGCATATTTTATTTTACATTACAGGTATATACCAACCAATACTTAATCATTTGAGAATAGACATGAAATAAGTAATAAATGTTCTGCATGAATGGATATGAAATAAAGACAAGGTTTATTAAATACAATGATCACAGATGAATGTATAATCAAAACTGAATGGAAAAGCAGGATAAAAATAAGATTTGGAATCCATTTAACAAAAACCAACAAACCAAACAAATAAATAATAATAAAAAATAATACAATTATTGTCAGAATGTATTTTACAATCGGGCAGTTATGAGTACAAATATAATTTCTTTAACTGGCTTAATAAATTAATTTCACCATTTTCTTTGTGATGTTAACTCTACTTAAAAGTAATCTATCACAGCTTATTGATACAACATATATGGTCTTTGGTTTCACATCTGCCATTACATCAACTTAAATATAGCAATTGGCTTTCTTTTTAAATGATACTGTGTCAAAAGACCCAAGTCTTTACAAGGCTATACAAATTAACCCGCAACCCTTTTAAGAAGAAATGTAATGGAACAATCCAATGTTGTATATTTGTCATACACATAACTAGTGATTTTTAATGGGGACTAATAACTGTTCTAGGCTTATAGAAATATTTCTTATCTCTATCTGTTTAAGAAACCAATATCAATTTATCTTTAGTGATTCATTTAAAATAATATTTGTTGCCAAAAATATGAGTTTGATGTTGAAAAAACATGTTTACCCTTCCACGAGGTGTGATGTTGAAGTGCTATAAAACAGTATTTTAACAAATTAACATACATTTACAAGGTGTAAAGTTTAATGAGTGCAATAAAACAATTACTTTGATGAGTGCTATAAAATCAATAGTTTGATTTTGTTGGAAATGGAAAGCAATGTACACACATTATTTTCAGCCTGGGCTAGATGGAGAAGAAATTTGTTTCTAAAAGTTCACCCTTCATTATGAAATCAACAAAGTCCTGCTTTTAACCATATTTTTTTAATAGGAGATAGATACCCTGGGTTATTTTGTTAAGTAGTAGTCTGATCAATGTGTATACGTTATTTGTATAAACACTAGACTTTTATCACACAAAATGGTAGTGCAGGCTGAACAAAAACAAAAAAATAAGTATTTTTAGGAAAGAGATAACGACAGTTTGATGATGGAAATATCAAGTGAATATTCCTTCATAATGTGTAAAGTTTAAATAGTGCTATTAAACACAGCTATAATAAATGACCTTATTCTGTTAACATACTATCAGTCTTGTAACTACATTTTATCAGAACGTGTGCTTATAAAACATGAAAGTCTGGACTTGTAATAAAAAGAAGTTTGTTTTATAAAATGCGTATAATGACCTGAGTGTAGTTTAAAGATGTAAGACATTGCCATTTTGCGTAAAATGCATTCAGAGGTACTATAAACAACAAGATGATCAGAACAACAACTAACATGCTATGGATGTCCTATGCAAAAAATTGAAAGTAATCCGTAAATTTAACAATTAAAAATCTCCATAATAACCAAATACACATTACAATGTCTAGTAACTAGGCCATGTTATAAAAGTGTTTTAACAACAATAATAATAATTTAGATGATGCACCTATAATATGTTAAAACACCTTTAAATATAGCCCAATGTTTTTTTTATTTAAGCTTTCATTTTAGTTGATATTTGTTTAATAACCACCCAGCAGAAAATTAAATATCAGCTATTCAGGGTTATATTTCAGTCCAGGCTTTTCTCTAGCTAGGAAAAAAGATAAAGTTTTGTAGAGGGGTGAGTATGCTATGAAGTTGCAGTCACTGTGTAAAGTTATTTCAGATATTTTTAATGTATTGAAATACTGATTTCCCTGTCACAAAACAAGTGGTGATGTACCCTGGGTACTCTCCTCAAGATATGCACCTGGTACCTATATATAGTGTTCAAAATAAGCAGGGGATATTTTAATTCAAATATAAATAATTATGAAATGAATCATACTTGCAGCAGCAAAACATCAATACATTGCCATTCCCAGCAGAAAGTCCACCATCGAACATGTGTGGGAAATCAGTGGGCAATGACAAAGGTGTTTAAATAATTTTGCAGAATTAGGTACTGCAGAAATGGGACACTGTACAACCAAACTTTCATTGGATCTTTGATCTGGAATATGCCATGAATGAGTCCTCCATGTTTGGAGAACAGAGGTTTTAACCATTTTTTTTAAATGAATAATTTTTTTTTTATTTGAATGACCATTCCTCTAGATTTAGGCTCACAAATTTTCAAGATAATGTGTTTCATTATTACTTCAACTTTACCAGTCTATATTATCGTACAGTCATATAAATTCGAACAGCTCATTTATACGCTATTTTCCATGTGCTACTGAAAGACTGACATCAACAAACATCGCAGATTGACACGAGAAGCGGTTGTGCATCGTTCGCTACAAAAATGTTACATATAAAACTTTCTTGTGATGTATGGTAATTAATTTACTGAAAAATACATTTAAAGAATCACTGACAGGAAACTGATTATAAGTGATACATACCATCATGTATATATACAAACGTAGCACTTTACTGCATCATCTATATCTGCATTCGATATGCCATCAATATCCATATTGAATACGTCATTCACTTCAAAGGGAAATAATTCTGATTATTTTAGACACCATGTCAGAAAAAACATTCTGTTGCAACCAGCATTGTGTTTAACATTTATAATTGTCTGTTTTGTGGATTATATTCTAATGAACAGGTACGAAAGATTACTTAGCTTCTTAAATTCAGAATTCATTACCCAAATTTGTAATATTTGCTTATCTGTTCGAAAACCCATTACAGGAGGATACTATAAACATTACACTGTTCTTATTATTCTATGCTGTTTTGGGGTATCCCCTACTTATTTTGAACAGAATATTTAAAATTTTGGTTAACATTGTCTGCCACCCCATGGGCTGGTAATTATTTTGCATTTGTTCTCATGTATTAAGTAAAATATATATACACAAATCTTGAAATATTTGTAAAATTGATTTTACCACAAAAAAAATCCTTAAAAGCAAAATTTGTTGCCAAAATGTTATTCATTTTTATAAATTATGTCATTTTTGGTAGGAATTTCAACCCATGATTAAAACAGTTACACAGTAAATGTTGTGCACAGTTACACACACAAAAATAAAATAATATCATCAGTCAAATGTGACTGTTCTGAGTGCGTCATTATCATGAATGTCAAGCGTTGCTATAGCACCGTCATTAAACTTAAAAGAAGATCCTCCATCAACAACCAGGCAGGCATCCCACATACGAGAACGTATAGACAACCTGAAAACACAAAATAAGATCTGTTAACTTTCACATACCACTGATGGGAAATACACCTTTAAATTATAACAATATTATTATATTACATTAAAAATTCGGTATTGCATCAAAAAAAAAAGGTTACGCTAAGGCTTTTAAATACGTGATAACTTAGGTTATGTTACAAACAAAAAGAAAAATATATTTACCTTTTTGCAAAACCTCGTGGCTTAGAAACATAAAAAACACCTGCAAAAGAAAATATGCTTATGAAATAAAAACACTCAGAACACTGGTGGGATTTAGAATTACTACATCTGTATGTATGACATTTTACTATCAACAGTGTTAACATCCACAAAAATAAAAACCTCCCCCGACATTCATTCACTTTCTATTTTCCCTGAAAATAGAAATAACATAGGCAAAATATAGCATGGTCTGTCTGCAATAACACATAGCTAAAGTGATAGAGTAAATAAATAAATATAATTAGTAATTTACAGGTGTTTTTACTAAATGTCACAAATCTGAAAAGAACTTAGTTAAAAATAATATGGGGGGATTTAGTGGGGTGGGGTGTGATGTGTGGGCCCTCCAATATTTTGCCAATTACCAATTATACAATCCTATCTCTAAAGAATTGCTAGTCACTTGTGATGTTAAAATGATTATGGTCAAGATTACAGTTGATGATTTCAAAAATGAAGTAGCTAATACTGTAACTGTAAAAACAAACTGGTGAAAGAAGATGAATACAAAATGCCTTTGTTACTTATTCTGGCAAACGTAGGCACTTCTTACTGAATATAATATTCCACAATAACAAATGTAAACATGGGGTCATTTTGTCAAAACTTAACATTTTAAGTAATCTTCCAAAAGACTTTTACCCATGAAAACATATTTAAAAAGTCTGTCTTACAACATTTTATCTAGAAGGTACTTACCATCTTCTCTGATTATAGTGTGAAAAGCTATATCTCACAAAGCATTGCTTACATTTAACTTTGAAATCAGTATTGTTTCATGAATTATTATGTCAATAATTATCACAATTTTTAAAAAACGGCAGTTCTGAAAAGCTAACATTTAAAAATGTGAACAAATCTCCATATTAACACATTGTTACCATTTATGACTGGGTCTCTAATTGTGTAGGCCATCATGCGTTTTCCTGCGTCAAAGCACAGAGATTTGTTGAATGTCTCTGCTATAGTTGTAATAGTTTCTTCATCATCAACTGGAAATGCTCTATCTGAGTGTTTATTAGCTACAATATAATAAGTAAAAAATATAATATTAAAATAACAAAACAGAACTATGTACATAATTATGTTATTGACAAATACATTAGATATTGTAGTGCTTAACGATCCTTGATTAAGCAAGCCATTATTTGTCTTTATTTAAATGTAGCATTGGATTTAGTAACAACTATTATAGGCAAATGAATGTTAAAAAAACTTCAATTAATTCTGATTTTTATAATGTCCCCTATACCACACATTATTAAAGCTTGATGACTTCCTAAACAACATAAGGTCAGAACATTATAAAAAAAACCTGACAAGGTGCTGAATTAAGTTAGAAAATTTAATTTATTTAATAGTATATATAATTTGTTCAACATCCTGTCTTGGAGACCATCTGTTATACGAACATTCCTTTATCTATTTCAACTATACCTATTATTTGGTTACCTATTGTAAGAATGTCTTTAACTGCCTTAACTTGTATATGGTTGATATTGAAGTACCACGAACTGGAGCCTGTTCCCGTGCAGACGGTAATTCCTGAACTCTTCTGCTTCTCCCATTGCGCATCATCTGTATTCAGTTCATAGTAAGAAACCCTAAACAGAAAATTAATTCAAACCAATTATTGGGAGGGGGGTCTAAAAATAAACTAAGATATATTTCATAAATGTACTAATCTTACACATTTCCACCTGTCTGTAACAACCACTCACAGGATTAATATGAACCAAAAACAAATTATATTTTTTGAAAAAGACTACTACATGCAATAAATTTTGATAAATTTAGAATTAAAATTTGTTTAAATGTCTAAAGAATTGGACTAGCTACTTGAAGCATGTTTTTTTCATCATTTGTATCACTTCCTGATTGAGGGGAGATAACTATGTAAAAACAAATTGAGGAAAATTGTGTGGCATCCTTCAATTTATAAATTGTTCAAATTTGTTTTGGTCTCACTCATGAAACATCCAGTCAAATATATAATTACAAAAATAGATAGCAAATGTTTTAGAGAATTATTTCTGCACTTATTGTTAAAACTACTAAAAATGTTCAAAACCTGCCTTGAATTCAGGATAAAAAAAGCTGGTGATCGCTCACTAGACTAGTTTTTGAACTTTCAATCCACTGAAAACTTTAGGAACCAATAAAATCTTCGAAGGTTAACCTATCCTGAATGCAAGGCTATATTCAGGAAGAAATAGCATCTGCTGATGCTACTGCAATTAAGAAAATGTCCACAGCAAATTAAACGCTGTGGAGAAATAGTGTCCATGGCATATTCCATGGCAATTTTAGCATTCACATTTATAAGAAAAAAAAAATACACCTTGAAAAATAAAAACGATTTTGAGTTCACAACAAAAAAAAGTGTCACTCTGTGGCAATTTCCAAAGTATTGCCAATTGTTGTGGGCAATTTGGGGGGTTGACTATTTCTTTTTAAGCAACATTAAAAGCAAAAACTAGTCTACAGCAACCATTAGCAATCTGAACATGAATGTAGCCCAGTTAAATCACTGCATAATATCTAAGTGAGCTAACTGACAGCAGGTTTCACCAAAAATTAGTATCTGCAGTATAGTGGGAAACCATCTATCACATTTGGTGATAAAACTATAAAATTAATGTGTTCAATACCTTGATGACAGTGACTCTCCTATGAAGACTTCATTGAGAGCTAAGACAGGTAATCTTTTTGACCAGGGCAGATCATTTGACGGAGATTTTGGCTTTGAAACTATCTGATCTTCGTGTAGGTGCTCTGTAAAACGGTGCTCCATGTATTGAAGCTGTTGATCATGTAGCTCGATGGGTTCTGTATTAGTATTGTATCCAGACATGGTGATTCGAATTCTGTTACGCCATTTCCAGCTCAAAAACACAATGCACATTTATTTATCTAGTAAAATAAAATCATTTTAAAAAAGAATTCCAACCTCAGGCTCAACTTTTAACAGTTGTTAAATATTCTGTGGAAGTATTTTAAAAAAAAAAAGCTTTAACTCTATTCGGAATATGTTATCATGAATATGACAGTCAGAAACAAATCTTTCCCAGGTACATTTTTGACATCAGATGTATGAAAATAAATAATTAGCAACACAGTAACACATTGTTCAGTGTCAAACATATGGTACATATGTGACCTATAAACATGCTGATGCCACATAGGTCATGCTTTCTGATTAGCATCAAGTTGTCTTTTATATGCACTCTACCACAGACAGGACAAAATACACCAGTCTACATGTAAAGACCTCGAAATTCTTTTAACAGTTTTTATCATTATCAAGTATTTAATTTGTTATTATTTGAACTGAATTGACATTGCATGATTTTCTTTTATATGCGAGGGCTACTAACAGAGGCTGTAATGGGAAATAGATGAATAAGAAATGTCTGCTTGTGTTAATGTATTGATGACTGTTAGGAATAACTGATAATTATTTTATTACTAATACAGTAAGTAGTAATTTACCTGAAATCACCAGCTAGCAATCTTTTCAATGCTGCCTGAAAATTCTCTGCTGCATAGTCTTTCTTTGGCAACAGTAAACACCCTTCCGATCTAAAATAAGACATACCATAAAATTATCAATCAAAGGCTATTTTGTGTGTAAACAGCATTTTCAAACATATGATCCACAGAACAAACCACCTACTGCTATTTTTTTTATTACCAACAAGAAGTCTTCTGTGTGCTTTTGCTCACTGACATTAGAACATATGTACAGTATATAATGCACACATCTTTTTATAAACAGTTGCAGGTCACTAGACCTTACGGGAAAATAAACTAATACCTAATAAGCCCAATAAGGGAAATTAATCAGCACCTATTAATCACAGGAAATTTTGTATTGTTTCACAAAGAAATTTGGAAGTTTTATTTTCTCTTCAAAATCATTAAGCTACTGTCTGCTAAAATAATAAAATATTAA
This sequence comes from Symmetromphalus regularis, assembly GCA_032355785.1. Taxonomy (NCBI): domain Eukaryota; kingdom Metazoa; phylum Mollusca; class Gastropoda; order Neomphalida; family Neomphalidae; genus Symmetromphalus; species Symmetromphalus regularis. Next base: position 26,391 of record JAULBS010023072.1, read on the forward strand.
TACTGCATATATTTTCATAAAATTAAAACTTATTTATTTCTTTATATAAAAGAAGTGTAATTTGCTAAAAACATATATTAAATTATTCCATAGCAAAAAAAGTGTCACGGAGAATGAAAATCTCTGCAGCAGTCTTCATGCAGAAAATTTCAGGGGTTGGGTATGCAAATGTTAAAGACAAAATGTTTTTTTTAAAATGATTAGTTGTCAAATTTATTATAGAAATTAATCAATGATAATAAAATGTCTAACCGTTCAGGGTCGGTATTAAGTCCTATAATAGGTTTGCATTTTTCTGAGACTTTACTCGCACCCAGGAGGAATGTGCCATCCCCACCTGCTGTAAAAATGACATCAGCCCAGTTAATGACATCAGCGTTGAAATCAAATCGAGTTACCACTCTAGTCTCTATGTTCGCAGCTCTGAAAAAGAATTCTTCAATTTACTTCCAAACCTTCTTTAGGTAATCAATTAAATGTACTTTTGTAATACTGCCTATCCGAACTGAGTGACTTAGGCACTTTTATCCTAAATTGCAGCCAAGAATTTTTTTTATAAAAGTCTGACAAAACACTGTACAGGTAATAACAATACTTTAAAAAAAAAAAAAATTTAAAGATGCACTGAGATGAACAATTTCAAGTTCAATTAAGACTCAAGTTTAGCTGACTATTTTATTTCAAATGGTTACTTGGATATTTGGTTTCAAAATCCACAATCAACAAAACCCACAAATAAATGGTTTAACTGAATATTCATGTTGGTACCACAGTTTACATGCAACATGTTTCGTATTGTGCATTTCACAAAGTCTTTCAACCACCTCAGTCTTCTACCTACATTGTATACTGTGGTAATGACAGTTTTGTATTTTTTTCATTATTTTGTTGGATTTGCATAAATGTGAAATAAACTTAAGGAAATATTCAATTTCAAACACTTTGACTTTGGTCCTATGTTAGCTTTGTGAAAAAAAAAAAAAAATGAAATTATGATCGATTTACAAATATTGAATTTTGAGTTTGTTGATTATAAAATTTTATTACCCCAATGGGCACTCATAACTGGGAATTATTTTTCTTAATTTCTCAGTGAGCATTATTATACATTGGTTTAACAAGGGATTTCATTGGGTCTTTCTGGCCGTTATGACAAATAAGCTTGAATGTACTATATATTACGTCATTATAATTTTGTAAAAGTGCAAATAATGTCATTAAAACAAGAAAAAGTACATGTCATCCATAACATTATAGGTTAGCGTTTCTCTAAACTGTTGCATAATTAGAAAGTTTAAAGAACAGAACGATTAAAATTGTTTGGGAGTAATAAATAGAATATTGAACTCGTTACCATTTATTATCAAATTTATGTTCCTTGTGAAGCTTGTGGCAAAGAAAAATTATTTCACTCGGGACATAAATTTGATAATATATGGCAATTCATTTAATATCAACCATACGTTTACTGCATGTAATATCTACAGTTAATGATGGTGAATCTCATAATACAACAAATGTTCTACTATTAAATATTACTATACTAAATTAATCTATAAATAAATTTTATTGATGTCATTTTACCATATTATGTTGACTAGTTTAAATATTTTGTCAGTTTGTAATATTATACATGTTAATGAATAACACTGTGCTATAAATGTTTTTTTTTCAAACATACATGCTATTATTGTACAAAAACCTGTATTTTGTATTACAATGTGATATTACATCTACAGTATACATGTAAATATTGATTTGTTATGTATGTCCATGTCTGTAATACAATTTTAATAAAGTTGTGGAAATGGAAATTTGTAGCACTAGAGGGGAGTCATAGAAGTAATGCTCCCTCCCTGTAACACATTTTTTCTCTCACTGTTTATATTTGCATGTCTTTCAATCCTATTAGTGCTTTTTATTGAGCTACCCCCTCCACCCCCAATACACAAATATAGTATAAAATCCTGGCTATGTTTTATTTTTTATTTATAAATGTCTTAAACGGTTGCTAACAGGGGCATAAATCCAGGGGGGTGGACACATCCCCAACGTTTTGGACAAGAGGATGCCTATATAATTATTCCCCCACGTTTTGCTTCAAAAATTGGAATTAAACACATATTCCCTCTGACTCTTGACCTAATTAATTTCCAAACAAAAAATTAATTTTAAATATAAACATTTGATTTGTCCATAGAAATACTTCATTCAACAACTTATATAACCACCACATCTCGCTTATTATCACTGTTTTTAAAATAATAATGAATTATGGTCATGAAGCGATTTTTGCCCTTGCCACTGATAATAAACTCAACCTATTACTGAAATATCAACATAAAAATTTGTATTACATATACTTAAGAGTTAAAAGTTTTTAAACTGTGATCAATTTTTAACATTTTTATCATTTTTGACAGGGAAAAATTTGATGATATGATTCTTTTAATTGTATATTAGAAATGTACATTAATAATTGCATATATGATGTACCAACTCGTTAATACAAGACTATTTTAATAACATGCAACATTGGTGACAAAGTAAAACATCAAAATATCACAAAGATTCTTCCATCTTAAATTGTATGCTCGGTCTCTTCTGAATTGGGACAAATTTATTCGGAATGTAAGCCGTTCTATCGGAATATTCTGATGGCGGAAATGGTTTCACCGAAAAAATATGAGAAGTTTCGATCTCGAAATTTGAAAATTTTAAATGTGAAAAAATTGATCGACTCGACATGAAATTCCCTCTACCATGGTTCAATTAGAACGTCTTGTGTGATATGAAAGCGAGATCTAGTATCCCAAATGCATGTAGGTTTCATTCGTAATCAATACTTAGACAATTAGCCCCTTAAATTACATGGGACTATGCCGTTAACGTTTTGAAATACTCTTTGATCAGCACATATTAGCACATTAACTAATAACATTAGTCATTACAAATGTTGTCCCAGCTATTTCAAATGACCTTTACCGTGGTGAAAAAACTACGATGTCTTGTAGCTTTCCAAGTGTCATTAGAAAATAAAGTGATTGTTTTGTTGCGATTGTAGGTGCTGGTTTAAAAAAAGTATTTATATATTTTTATAAAATAATTAATAAATCGAAAGTACATGAGATAATGGGAGTTATGAAGACTTTGGAGTGTTCCAGCATCTCCATTCCCATGGCATTATTCTGTTTGACACTGTCCAATTAATAATAATAATAAATTTCAGCCCCCTATTTTTTCCGTCCAGTTTTAATATGGTTAAAAATGTTTCAGGTAATAAACAGAAAACACGCCAGAATGGCTATAAAGGAAGTTAATATTTTTAAAATTTCCTTGTGGTGCACTAATTTTTTCACAAACACATTTTATATGCCCATAAAAGAGCCTTCACCTGCCCCACCGGCCTCCATCGTTAAGCTATTGGACTCGTGGCTTGTAAGTACTTGGATCAAAACTCAGTATCGGCTCCAACCCAGACTGAGTGCTCTACAAGGCTCAGTGGATAGGTGTGTGCCACTTACACCGACCAGTGGTCCACAACTGGTTTAACAAAGGCCATAGTATGTGCTATTCTGTCTGTGGGATAATGCATATAAAAGATCCCTTGCTGTTTATCGATAAGAGTAGCTGCATTAGTGTGGTGGCAGCGGGTTTAGTATGGCGGCAGCAGGTTTTGTCTCTCTTACTAACACTAACCACTGTCCTGAACAGACAGTACAGGAAGCTGAGTTGTGTTCCCAAGACAGCATGCTTGAACCTTAATTGGATAAAAGCACAAAAATAAATACAACCAACCAACTACACCCAACTTTAAAAATCATTGCTAATTGCTTGACAAATGAGACGTCTCTAAACTGCAATGATTATGATAGAAATTTAATTATTTACATGTATGCATGTATATATCTTTACCAGAAGAAAATTAAATAAACTTTATCCTCAGTAGTTTCAGAAGTTGCAGGGTACAACAGTGATGGTAGCCGGCGATCTTGGGATACATAAACAGGGCACAATATTTCATGTGAACCGCCGTTCTGTTTGCGTGTCGGTTATGCAAAATTAAATTTACGCGAACCACAAATCAGTTACGTCATGACCTGTAGACGTTCAGAAATTAAAACTTGCAAACTTCACAATTACAGGAAGTTTATCCACAGACATACACGTATTCCGACAAATGTTATATTGCAACAGTTGTAACTTGCGACCAGTCTAAACTAAAAATACTAAGTATAGAGTCGAGCCAAAAGGTTTAATGAAATGTCTACAGACACTGGGGATGGCTAAATTATCTGCTGCTATTTCATCTTTAGGAATATAATTATGCTGACATAATATTGGACTGCATATAATTTTACAAATGGTGAAAACATTTTTAACGTACTAGTAAACGGGTCTTACAAGTTTTAAAATACACACTTTGCAAATGAGCTTTAAAAAAAAACAATTTGAACATCAGTGTAGATAAAGTGAGAGGAATCTGGAAGTGGAAGTGTTCATTAAAAAAACAAAAAAACAACATAGCTACAGGGCTCTCGATGACTCGGCTCGAAATTGACACGCAGTGGCGAAGAGCCTGGGTCATGGTGACGCTCACTATTTTCTTGTTTAGTGCCTTACTTTATAATAAAAATAAATAAATAGGAAAGAAAGAAAGAAAAGAGGATATTTTCACACTTTTCCATTCTATTTTTAAAAGATTGGATTTAAATTTACAATGTTTGTTACAGGCCAAAAAACTAATTAAAACTAACCAAAATGGTCGTGAAAAATCTGTAAAATTAAGTTCATGACGCTCAATTTTCTTCAAATGACTCCCAAAGAAGTGACCCATGAGTCATTGACCCCTAGATAAAATCTCCCATCGAGAGCCCTGTAGCTAAGTTTAGCAAACATTAAAGAAACCTGTTTTATAAATTATTTTCTTTTGTATTTTGTTTTAACTTTGTTCGAGCAAAAGAATTATGTATTTAAAACATAATTTCAACGTGACTGAGGTAACCGATCAGTTAAGCCACATGTTACACAAATATAATTCATGTAACCGAACTATAGGTTACCTAGGTAAAAACCACGTGAACCGACTTCCGGTTATCTCAGATATCGAAATATTGTCCCCTGCATAAAACATATTTTTTATAACAAAAACGAAAAGTAAGCGGCGGCAAAAGATGTTACAGGTGCCGATTTACCGCCGGTGAGCGGGTACTTTTGAGGGCACTGCAGACAACTATCTTGATGGACTTGGTAGTAACCTCAATTTTATTAAAACTTAAAATAATAAAAATTGGCAGCCACTTTAACATGAACTTCCTTTTCAGTGATAAATGCTGATGAAAGAAGGAGGTGGTAAGGACAGACGGATTCGATATGATTTTGCGAATCCTTTTCGGCATTTGAAATTTTCGAAAATAGGTTATGTCGATATTCCATCCAAGAACTTGAAGAAGGATGAAACATTTTTTTATAATTTTCATTTAGCAGCATTTTCTTTAAAAAAATATTAAACAATTAAATGTCACAAAAGAAGGAAAATATATTTCTTTTTTTATCCAATCTATCGGTTTGTTATGACTGCAGGTACCTTGTAATTATCCAAACCGATCAAAACTTCCTTTGATAAATATACAAAATCCGCCATGTCTACTACCAATTATCACAGTAAATAAAACCATTTGAGATTGGTTGCTGAGATTTACATGTTTTTTTGGTAACCAATGAGAAAGCTCTTTGGATTAGGGGAACTTGCTAATAATAATGCTGCCTACAATGTTATATTACAAAATTGTGATAAATGAAACGACACTCCGAGGAGCTTGAAACTTGGTTGCACAGTGGAGTGTGGTTATTTTACGATTGTTGCAGATAGTAAAATATCAAGACGTGTCCAAATGGCTTATTACTCAGGGAATAAGTGTGTGAATAAATTAACATTTTGTTTTATGGATCTTTAGTTTTCACTCTCACTGATAATCTTTGACAAATATTAAATTTAAAGTGACATGGTCACATTTTTAGTTATATAATTGTAATTGCAAACCTAGTTCTAGATATTTGGGTTTGGGCATAAGCTAAAATGTTCATACATTATGCACTATTAATCACTGACAATGGCTTGAGTTAATGTGTCAGCCACCTGCAGGTACATGTATGTAACTGTATATGTCACACCAGCTTACTTAGAGTCTTAGTTGCATACATCATTACATGTGTTTTAGGTTTAAGTCTAGACTATCAGTTGGTAAATTAACTAATTTATAGTTTTAATAACTAGTGTCAAATATAAAATTATTTACTCTTACAGAATTACCCTTTGAAACCCAAGTGTTTAATACAAATTTACATGCAGACATATATTTTATTATTTATCACGCTGTCTGAATGTTTTCAGCTTCACGCCAGACACCGAACTGTCTGAACAGCTGACTAAACTATGGGAACTGGACAAAAACAAATGTTATCCAGGTGTAGATTACGAAATAGATCTACAAGGTAAACTTTGTCTATAACTTCACATAACACTTCCTGCAACTAATGTGTGACTGTACAGTGTACTAATTAGTATATTATGTTGTTGCTGTAAGTGTAATTTGGTCTTTCCATATGTTAGAAATAAAAGGCATCGTATTACTGCATTAAGTTAAACTTAAAGGACAGATACATGATACCATTTTGATTTATTTTTGCATACTTTGTATCCATACACCCTTTTAAAACATAAACAATTTTTTATTTCACTCATCTACAGTTCATTAATATCTTCAAAATAGTATTACTTATCTCCCCCTATTTTGCTATGAGATGGTTTACATATGTGACATCAGTGGTAAAGATATTTTCATCAGCAACAGAGTGGATTGGCTTCAACAGTTTGTTTTTTTTGGCCCATAAGTAGCTATAAACAAGTTTTTTTTTTTTTTTTTAATTGAGTATGAAGAGAATCCCAGCATAAAATTGACAAACTTTAAATATATAACATAACCTAGCGCATATCAATATCCTTAACAGTTGAGACATATTTATTTGGGATCAAAAACCAATAAACAAATTTTATGCACTGATAAGTATACACCCTTGTAAATATAATAAATAGCATAACTTGATTTTTAATTTTTAGTAAATGACTCTAGTACATTACAAGACTTTATACTCATCCTGGTGTTTGAACACAATTAACGGTATATAATTATATTTAAAATGTATGTTTACAAATCAACAAACAGACATACTGATTTGTTATTTTTTCACAATGTAAAGGGTTGTAGATTAAAAGCAAAATTAATATTTTATTTTTTAACAATAATAATTTGGAGTGATTTATTATGTATACATAAAAAGTGTTTTGCCTGATTCTTGTGTTCTGTCTTGTGAAATAATTTTGCAATTAAATATGACTAAGTGGCAATCCTCATAAAAACTTGTTTTGTATGCATGTTTCCAAATAAAGAGTATCACAATAGCTTTTGCTTCATCAGTTATGTACCACTGGATGGTATATGAAATAGTGTAATACGTCCACCTTATTTCAATTATGGATTATTACTGAGCTTCAGTGTATGTCCAGCTTCCACTGGAGTTTATGGTAATATTGGATTGTTTTGTTTGTCCATATTACTTTCACTATGCTTAGATTATATATTATAATTTTAGGCTATGTGACGAGCACTAGAAACCTAAGTCGCGACTATGCCTATGACAAGCTATTCTCTTGGGTTGATGACGAAAACGTGTTTGAAAGACCTACATATAAAGGTACATGTACAGTAAGATAAAAAAAATATATAGTATTTTTTGTGAGAAAGATAAATATATTCTTGCACACTATAAACTTGTGCAGTAAAACACATTGCAATCCAGACATATATACATGGTGATTCAGTCTGTGGCATATTTTATAATTTTAAATTTACAAGAGCTCATGTTATACAAATTAATATGATAATAAAGAAATGTTTGTTTCCCTTAAGGAGCATTTACTGGGATGACCGAAGTTCTGTGTGGGGAGTGGCTTGCTGTTTTAATTCATCTGTGGTATTACTTTGTTAATATTAGAAAATCTAAAAAGATCCATAATACTCATTTCTAACATTATTTCCTGAACATTTTAAAATTTCAGCCTTCAGAAACCTACTTGATAACTATGAATTGGAGGTGGGGATTATTGAGAATGTGACATTTGAAGAGAAACAGGAAAACTGGGACTTCCTGAATGCCATCATGGAAACCGAAGTAATGCAGGAAGCACATTCATACCTGGTATCCAAGGGAGAAGCCCCAGAAGACCAGAATGATTTTAAGAAAATACTTCACAATATATGGTTCAGAATGTTTCGAAGAAGAGGATGCCGGTAAATATGTAACCTACATGTATATTGTATGAAAATGTTTTGGAAATTAATTTGTTTTATTCTTCCACAAATGGTCATGCACAACCTTATTTGCTGTTTGTACAGTGATTTTCTTGTCTCTCAAAATATTAATAACCGTATACTACCTAGCCAGAAGTGTCAGTGCTGCACATTTTTCTGTTCTGCCAAGTAGAAAAAAAAATCCAAGGCATCAAAATGCCCATTCAGCATCACTTCTTAGTCACTTGAACAACATTGCAAGATTCCGTCAGTTAAACTAACAAAAAACCCTCATCCTCATTTTTGGATGAAACTTCAAATCCTTACATGATGTTTCATGAAGTTTTATAACACACAGTTTATACATTTTTTAAAGATAAGATTAATAGTTTGCCAATGTAAATTGGAAAAAGGCTTAAATAGTAGGAATGTATCCAGTAACACTGGAAATAAAAGTTGATTTTATTTTCTAGAGGAAACGACTCATGCAGCTTTGAACATGTATTTGTTGGTGAAGGGAGAGGTGACGAGTTCATTGGTCTGCACAACTGGATTCAATTTTATTTGCAAGAAAAAGCTGGAAACATCAATTACCATGGCTACTTTCGAAGGGAAACTGTAAGCATAAGTAAAATATTTATTTCATTTGATTGTTACACGTTACTAATAAGGAGCATTAAAATATATATGTTTATAATCAGGGAATTAAGAACTAAATTTTTAATGGCAATGTCATAATATATACTAATGGAAAAATATAATATATGTTGTATTTGTAAAGACAGCATGTACCACAGTTCATACAGGGCTTCCCAGCCTGGTGAAAATATACCCCCAGGGGTAAATTTTGCCTACCCAGTATTTGTACCAGGTATCTGTTCATATAAGTTGTTAGTAAATAAGTGAAATAACATTGTTATGTTATAATATTGTTGTTATTGTTATTTGAACTTAAAATAATAATGTTAGAAACAATATTTTAAAATTTCCCTTTGGTTGCTTTATTATGGCAAAAGCGTAAACTCAAATTACTGAACAAAAGAGTTGGGGGAGTGGTAAATTTAATTTGGAAAAGTAAACAGGACCAAAAAGGTTGGGAACCACTGAGTTAATAATTCTGTCCATATTTTCTTGTTTGAATTGACAGGTCAAGGATGATGATGTTCCCCGTCTGTTAGCTGTCCAGTTTGATTGGAAAGGAGTCAAGGGCAAACCTTTATGCAGCTGTTTCATTGGCACCAGTCCTGAGTTTGAAATTGCAGCATACACAATGTGTTTGTTGCTAGGGAGAGATGACGGCAGAACAGACGTACAGCTGGGAGAGTATGAGGTGGAGGTGACATGTCACTCGTTTGGATATCGCAAGGAGAAGCTGGGTACTGCGTTTATTGCAGCTGCCAGGATCTGAATGGACACAACCACATTATATCCCTTGAGGTCATTGTTATTGTAACTGACTTTTGATATGTTGGTGTTCAGAAATTTGAAAATGTTCTAGTAAATCAAAGGGTTAAATTATGAAAATGCTATTTTATTAGCTGATCAAATTAATATTGGTTTTTAACTTGGTCCTGAATCAAGTGAAAGTTCAGTCAGTTTGTTACATCTAATAAATATGGCCTCATGGGATGATTTGTACTTTCTTCCAGTATTCACAAGGAATTAGTTAGCTACACATTATTTAGACTCAATTTATCAATGAAACTAACCAAAAATATTTGATGACTAAATAAATAAGAATTATTTTTATTTATTAATATGAAAGGTTAAATCAGAAGAAATGCTTTTTTAAACTTAAAAACCATACAAGCTATTTTATAACATGTTTGGTTAACTTAAAATGCAGCTGAAAATGCCATTAAAATGTGTCTGCAATAACCTACACAGAATTTTGATGTTGCAATTGGTATAAAATTTATTAATAGGTGAAAATATTTTTTACATGTCAGAAATGTTCTGCATGAAAGTTGCGTAAAGTAGACATGTTTTTTTTATACGTTGATATGATCTTGCCTGGGGTCATTTAATAGAACTTGAAATCTGTGGTTAACATTTGTGATTGATACTCTGTAAAACTGGAATTAGTACTGTGGCCACATTTGAAAACTGGACCAAGATTTTACTGTTGTGTACGGGGATTTTGGTCTGCAGCACATATTGTGTTTTTTGGTTGTTTTGAAAATTAACCTTTTTCTCTTGGGATTGTTTAGCCATAAGTTACATGCCATATTTTTGGACATAATTTAGTTTTTTTCTGTTTGTAATACACTTTATTAGTGGAAATGAAATGACTATTTGTTCAGATTATTTGTATTGTGTGAAACTGCAATATTTTGAGGAGAGCCATTCATATTTTGTTGAAGTTTGGCTTATCTTAAAATAGAATTCTTGCCATGGCATTATTTTAGTATTTTATATTATTATTATTTTATATTTATAAACTGAACTTTCAGATTTTTTCAATTGTTAAGTTTTCTGTATTTTATATTTCATTTTTTTCTAATACTTTCAGTAAAAAACAGGTTAATTTACAGTTGAAGTATTTTTACTTTATTTTGTAATATTTGTTATACTAGTATAAATTTTATTTTTATTTTTAAATTGATTTTCTATATTATGAGCGATGTTGGAAAAAGTGCTTTGAAAAGAAATATAACAAAAACCACTTACAATCTAACATTTTGAAAACTACTTATTGGAAAATTTCGTAAATATATTTAGTATGTTGATGAAAGACAATGTTATGCATACACAAGCAAGTCTAAAGTGACACTGACAGACAAAAATGGTATTAACTGGAAAATGACTTCAAAAGATCTATTTAAAATTGAGATGTTCTCTTCAAAAAATATGATTGTAAAATCAGGAATAAAAAGGAATATACCAATTGATATATTTCTAAATAAAACCATGTTTTATGTATCATTTTATAGGTTAAAGGTTGTATATGTGCCCACAAAAGACTGTCGGGGCAAATGTCGGAAATTAACGTGCCAATATCAAATAAATGTTCAGGCATGCTTGTTGTGGATACAAGGTCTGGCTTATGCCGGGCATTGTATCCACCACAAGCGGGGTAAGTGAAGGGTTAATAACATTTATTTTTTTAGTACTTAGAAGTTTACATGAGCAGAGGTGTTTGGTGTTTTTGATTATTAAGCATACTTATGTTTATAATATTATAACCAATACTCATTTGTATTTCAAAAATTGCATAATTTATAAATGTACATTTTTACTAGAGATAGTATCTTGCACTTCATTGTAACATGCATTAATATTTTAGATTATCCAACTATATTTGTACAAATACTTTTAAACTTTGATAACTTGAAATTCAAGGTGTCAGTGAAATAGTTGGAGTTTCAAGTTCAACGTTTTGAAATTCAAAAAAATTGAAGTGGACGGGTACCATTTCATTTTGTGAGAAACATGCTTTTAACTAATGAGGCTCTATGCCCTGAACAAACACAACAAATGAGGTTCTATGCCCTGAACAAACACCATCATCTGAGACGGGATTGTTTTGTTATTCTGTAATTATAATTGGAAAGCAAACCTTGACAACTCCAGCACTCCACGTAGTCAAATGCTGTTTCCCATTAATTAGTAGACTGGTACTACAAAAGTACTTTAAGTATCAAGGATTTTTTAATTATTGAAGTTTTAATATTCAAAGGGCATTATTACAAGATACTGTTTTAATGGCAGTTTGGCCTAGACAAGAGTTTTAGTTTAAGAGGTAACAGTTTTTGAATGATTAAAGTTTTTGAGTTATCGAAGTTTGACTGTATTTAATTTGTTTGCTATTCCGTATCCTAATTTATGTGAGATACATTAAATGTCACAGAAAAGATCTGATTCACACTTTGTTACTGTTAGAGGTATCAGCAAAGATAAATAAGAAATGTTTTGTGTGTATTGTTTTCAATACTTGTAGTAGCAGAATAAAACAAATCTGCATTTAGTATTTACTCAGGATATGCACATACACAGGTGTATTTGTTACTTTTGAACTATGCACTACCATTGTCTACATTTAATGTTGGGTTGGTATTTTTAAAATGTCCTTTACCTTTTTTAAGCTTTTAATATTCTATCCATTACCACTTTTCAAATACTGCTTGCTTTGTTTTTAACAGGACTATCTTGCAGTATTTTTGCCTGGATAACTTATTTGAAACCTTATATGCTAGATGCTATTTCACAGTGATTTACATTTCATATTTTTTTATTGACTTTCCTTGTTCTTGCCAATATTGTTGTTACCCATGTATTCTGATAATTTATGTATTTTTATACAGTTATATAGCCAACTTGATGTCTAGTCATCTATTTTCATACTTGTTAACTTGTCAGTATCTGTTGGTATATCTTTCACATTATATTTTGATAAATTGATATTTATGAAATACTGCCTAGTACCTTAATTAAGATTTCATATATTTGTCAATGTTGTAAGTAATATTATTTTATAATATTCACCTTAGCTACACAAAATGCTGATCTACTTTTAAGTGATCAACTGTTATCTCTAATTATATTTTACACTATTAAACTTAGGAAAGATCTTGATATAAAGTAATTTTTAGCTTTTAAAAAATATTGAGACGAAGCACAATTTTTTAATTAGTCCATTTAAAAGTTAATAAGTTTGAAATTTTAGTGGCCTGGCATACAGTGACCTCTGCTGCAAAAGTAAGAGTCCGGTGTGATCTTTGTGAGTGTTGGCAGTTATGTTGTTTCTGGTTGTCATGGTGCATGGAAGAACAGGACTAGCTATGTAACAACATTCTGTAAAGAACATCACATTATATAGTCACGTTGTATAAAAATACATATTTACTGAATTGTTTAACACATATTTTTTATGGAATGAAATGACTATGAGTTCAATTTATAATTTATTTTAATATAGTGAAACAAAGAAGAAATGCAACACTTTGTAGAAGTGATATCATTTAATTTATTATACAGTACATCTAATAAATGTGAATATGCTGGATAGCGTAAGGTGTTGTTACTGTTCTAGGTGAGGTAGTAAATAATTGAGTAATTGTGACTGCTATAGTGTTTGTTTCTTTAGCATGCATCTTGTTGAGCTGGTAACAGTAAAACAGTGTGTCACCTCAACAATACCACTTTTAGAAATGAACATTCCAAAATCAGTGGCATTTTCATGTTAATTTGTTAAAAAGTTTTACAATATCAGTCTAAAGGAATAAAAACACTCCTTGTAACCAAGTGGCTCAAAAACCTATTTTCACATTTTACTAACTGGCTGTTACATTTGAAGCAAACAAAATAAAAATTCTGAGATTTGTTTGAAGTGGTCAGGGAAATGCTGATATGTTTTCCAGAATATCCTTTGAAAGGGTATGGTAATAATATTAATGTTAAAAATGTCTCATTTCTTTTTTGTTTCAATATTAATTTTTAATTAGTTTAACTAGTCAACCTACAGGTGAGCTTATTAATTATATATTTATAGGTTACTGGGTTAAAACAATAATGGACATAAACATTAATGTTCATAAATATGTTATATTATAGGAATTGTTATGCAGTATATTCCCAGTGAATCCCATTGTAAGTGAAAATAAAAGACATTACTATCACTGTGTTATTTTTCAACTCTTCTATTTCCAGGTGTTCATGAAAGTTGAGTATATCCGTCCCACCTTTGGCTTTCAATTTATAAATAACACTTAAATAAATCTTAATCTTGAACATTACTTGTAATTAAGAGTATTATTAGACCTGTATTTCAATGGCATCCCTTGTCCATCTCTGTTCAGTAGCAGATCGAGGGGAGGATTCCCTAAATTTTGCAATTTAAATAACATTTAAAAAATTATTTTATTTTTTTTAACTTTAAGAAATCTGAGGAATTTGCATCATATTATTGCCCCCACCCCCTCCCCAAATGAATTTTCTGGATGCACCACTGGTCTGGTGTTTTATTATGCTCATAAATACTGTCCATGGGCATAAATCACGGGGATGGGGAGGGGGGGGGTTGGGGCGGGAACAAGTCCACTCACTTTTTGGACAGGGGGGACGCCTATGTAATTATTCCCCTACTTTTTGCTTCCAAAAACTGAAATTAAAATGCACTCCTAAAAATTAATCTTTACCAGTATTTCTCCTTATTGTATCAATGTAACACTTGACTATGTTGTCTTAGCGTAGATATAGTCATACTGAAGTACACAAGGGGTCAAACCGAGGGGGGCTGGAAGACAGTGGGATCGTCCGTCCCCCCCCCACATTTTGGACAGGGGGGTGTTCAGAAGCGGATTTCCTCAAAATAAATATGTCAAATGACCATATTATTGAAGTCCAATAGCCGATGATAAGATAAAAATCAATGTGCTCTAGAGGCGTCGTTAAATAAAACAAACTTTTCTTTT
>JAULBS010023073.1:0-24811 GCA_032355785.1 Symmetromphalus regularis
ACAGAAATAGTGGACTGCGTTGTTTTCGCAGATTACGCTAGCGAGTTATTTCACGTGTTCTGTGCTAATAATAGTCTAACTTTATTTATCAAAACGAGTATGTCGAGTGCTTTTCATTGTAGTTTTGTTGTTCAGTTGTTGTTTTTTTAAACTCCACTAGCCATCAGGCTAGAGGAAAGTGATTATTTGGTAGCCCGACCGCAATAACCACTAGCCACGGGCATCGGGCTACCGTATTCAAGAAGCCCTGTCAAATGAGACCACATTTTATACTTCTGTGACGTTGTTCGAATTTTCCACTAGCCCAAATTATTAACACACTATATTTTATTAATTATATCAGTTAAAAAACAAACAAAACAAATTTTAATAATCAGTGTAGTATGGCTATTGAAAAATATTTATTTATTAATTAACAAATAAAAATAATAATAAAAAGTTCAGATAAGCGTGGATTGCCAAAATGTTTGTGTATCTACCATAATCGGTACAAAACAAAATTCCTTGTATGGGGAATCATCCGTTTCGGACTCACTGGAAATTAGATGTAGGCACTGCCACTGGCGACAACATAATTAATAAACGGAAAAACATGAGACCCAAACATGTTGAAAACAAAGTTTTGTCGCCATACTACAGCCACGAGACTAGCACTACCAATCAAAATAAACATTTCAAAATGAAGCAGTACTACATGTATGTTCGGTATTAAAAATGCTAGCAAGTGTCATGTATGAGTACAGTTCTTACTCCATCTTGCACTTTTCAATAATATAATCTTGTAGAAAGCCAGTTTACATTAGATATTATAGCTATTTATCAATTACTTCGATTTCAACACAGATGTAAGGAATGTAATTTTATCTTGTTATGAGAAATTTGTCTTGGCTTGAGATGATTTGTACAATTTCGTAAAAATAAATAAACAAATGAACAAAAATATGGGGGAAAATCTCTAGACCATAAGGCTAGTGGGTTAGCATTTGTCACTAGCCCAACTTGAAAAACCAATAGCCGATTCCTCTAACATTGTCTACGACTAGAAAAACTGCTTTAGTCACAGCGTGTGACTTAAAACTTTCATCGTTATATCATAAATCATTTATTCAGTTTTATTTACATATCATACCACCCATAGCCACAGTGTGTCATTTAAAAGGAGCCACACAGATATGTCCAAACTGGCATATCGGTAAAATACACAGAATTATAAAATACTCAGAATTACAATACACCAGTACGGAGAATGTAATAATAAATTTGTAAAATATTTCTAACTCACCTCAAGAGTTAAAAACCTGGCCTGTTCCTGTGGCTTGTCTGGGTTCACCTTGATGATGTTAGCGTGCTTAAACTCATCCATTGTTGGCAATTTATCAGCTGCTAAGGCAGCTCCCTGAAATGAAATGTCAGTTCATTTAAAAACAGGTTTTTGTTAATAATTAATGGTTTAAGATCCATTGATCATACACCTATCCACTGAGTCTTATAAACCACTCACTCTGGGTTAGAACCAGTATCGAGATCAAAAGTCCCATACTTGACTGAGATTTGATTCCAGTGCCTATCACTTGCAACTTTGTTTTTACTGGGAAAAAAAGATGAGTTACCTTGAAGTTGGGAATTCTGTGGTGACAGGGTCGAGGGAAGTTGACAAGATTGTGATCTTCCATCGAATCCCAAACCTTCTTCCTGATGCTCCACTTTGTGACTTCTGAAATATCAAAAGTGAATGTATACATGCCAGGAATTTTTCCAGGCTTTATATGGTACCAAAGATCGGCCCCTTCCCAAAGACAAAAGGGAATGAAAATTTCCAATTTCTGTACTCTAAATTTCCAAATTGGTTAATAAATATAATATTACAGTTACATTAATTCAGTGGTGTGAAAAAAAAATCCCAATTATGACTAAAATCGCACTCATTTTCTCAATCCCTTCAACCATGGCATATGACCATGGTGAAAAATCCTGGATAAATCCCTGCATGCATAGCAAGTTATGGTACAGTATTTAAAAAAAAAATTGAACTACCTGCAAATGTACTTATTTTGTCTCCCTGCAAATCAACTCATTTACACAAAATTAAAGTATTAAAATCTGCTGCAATTCACGAGTTACACAGTGTCAGATGGATTTCTATTAGACTATCACATAAAATGTGGGTATCACATACCTTGATTTTAAATGTTATTAAATACATTTGGTCTAATTGGAAACGAGATAGGAACAATGCGGGAGCGAATAAGCTTCATTCAATAAAGCGATACTTGGGAGATTAGCAGTCATCCTACAGACACTCCACCTCAGTGTAAGCACTGTCAGTGTTTCATGTTGTTGTGGAGTGTCCTCACCATGGGTGTACATTAACCGTTTTCAGATACCGGCCAGGTGGGCTGGTAACCTGGGAAAATGAACCAGCCATCCAAATTTTGAACCGGCCCCTCCAAAAAAATTCCAAACGGCCTCAAAATAAGTATCAGGATTTTTGTAGATACCAAAAATAGCATGTTAAGCAATAAATACAGTCAGGCGAGACTGTTACATGATCCACATGAATACATTGTCTAAGAAATGCCACATGGCTGGCTGTCTGTTGAAATCTAGGCTAAGTGCTTGAGCCAGAGGCCAGAAGTCTCGCGCATTATCGCGATTGTGAGAACTTTGAAAGCAAAAATAGTGTCTGTGATGTGATCGTCTCTGTCATCGTTTGGAGTTCAGTTTTGAGGTGGCCAGCTGGGCGAATGATTGTCAATACTGAACTCGCCAGACTAGATTTGAACCAGTCGAGTGGGCGGGCGCTAATCTACACCAATGCTCACCTGGTCAGTTATTTTTACTTTGTGTATTTAGCAATGAGAGTGTGGAGAAATCATTTCAATTTAATCCACAACTCATTTTACAGTTTTTAAAACATATTTATAAGAAATATATTTTTCATTCATAATATATACTGAATTTTTCTGCCATATTCATAATTATATTGTTCATTATATATTCATATTATTTATAGTTAACTATATTGTAAATCAGCTATATGCACTAATTTATATTAAATATTTATAACATTGAAAAAACCCAATTTCAATAAACAAAAATAACAATAATATTTAGTCCATACACATCAGTGATTTTAGTTTTTGTTTGGTTTTCCATTCATAATGTGTTATGGAAAGTAATTTACAAATACCTACTCAACCTAATATTTTTCAAAATAGTTTCAGTTGTCTAAAGATTAACAATACTATCTTGGTGTATAAAATGACTGTCATCAAGAAAAAGATACAACATTTTTCTCAGCTGACAGAGTCAGTAATTACATGTACATACAGATAACATTTTCTTTACAACCAAACACTCAAACTACAGGGTCAACCTGGTATGGTCATGAGTTATATGAACTCTATGTAAAAAGCACACTTAGTGAAAATGAATAATAAAGGTGTAAACAAATTGTTCCATTTTTATTATTCATTTCACAAACCCTTCTTTTTGCTAAATTAAAAGAGAAAATTCACATTTATTTTATTTCCAGACTGTCCTGAAGGCTAGAAAAGAAAAAAACCTGCACCATTGTTTAAACAAAAACATTAAATTTACACTTTCAAATTTTAATAATTTCTTTTCATACGGGTGAATATAGAAGCATGCAGGCATATGACCAGCTAAATAAGCAAACTGGTAAAATTTATTTATACCAAATTTTACTTTCCCTTCCTAAGACATTTTGTAACTTTTTTTTCCTTCCCACATACCTTATTTTGGTGGGCCTAAGTACGTTTGAGAAATAAAAAATCTAGCCTTGCTTGTATGTCTTTCAATCGCGATAGCGATACTGGACATTATTTCCTATCTATACTTGAAAATCAACAGTACTCACTTTATTCTTTTAACTGACAGGACTACAACATACTTTCTCTTTTTTTCCAGATTTTACCTCTTGTTTTTCAAATCACATTAAGTTTTGCAATTTTTGATTCAAATATTCTAAGAAAACATGATAAGCTTACCAACTCCTAAAACAATAGGCTCTATGGGACCAGTAGGCTCGTCATTGCTGGCTCTTCGACGACGACGTCGGTTGTTGAATCTCCTCCCACCCCTCCTATCATCTTTCCTCCCTTCTTCATTCTTTCCCTCCTCATTATCTCCTCCCGCCAAATCGTCATCATGGTAGCTTTCTTCATCTTCAAAGCTGTTGGCGACCTTGGCGTGTGTGTCAGCCATAATGGATGTCAAAGTGAGTACTTAGAAGTCAATCTGAAAAAGTCACATTAAAATAAAGTCATTATTGTCATATAATGTAGCCAGGTTCTGCCTACATGTAGTCAAAAATAAATTATTTAAACTTTACATTGTAGTGCTGGAAAAAAGTGGTCAGTTGTGAACACTGTTCAGTACAAGAATGTTATTTTGAAATTTGACAGTCATAAAGTTCATTTTGTCAGTCATTTTACAACCCCTGCAATTAAGAAAATGTCCAAGGCAAAATAAATGCTGTGGAGAAACTGTCTACAGCAATTTTAGCATAAAGCATACTTTATTTTTAATAATAAGGAAAAAAATACACTTTTTAAAAAAAGTAGGTCGCTGCAATCTCTACAGCATTGCCGATTGTAGTGGGTAATTTCTGGAGTTGATTTTATCGGAGTTGTTTTTCAACATTTTCATGCATACTTATTGAAAAAAAATAGATAAAGGAGAGGGCTTTTTTTATTTTTATTCTGCAAAAGAAATATCTTTTTCTGGTTTGTTTTTGTTTAACAATACCACTACAGCACACGGATTTATTAATCATCGGCTATTGGATGTCAAACATTTGGTTATTTTGACACAGTCAGGTGTAAGCCAGCCTCCAACGGGTTTTCAACACTGTCATCAACTTGAGAGTACAACGTTCTACCACTGGACCACTGAGGCTCACCTCAGAGGAAATATCTGCAGACAGGTACTTTGGATGAATAAATTTTAGACCTGAAATTCATATCAATGGAAGCCTAGTCACTGACAGAAATGTCGTTTTATCATTTTTATTTTGAAATATTAAAGAACATATTTTTGATTAAAATTGTTTCTTTTCATATGTAATTTAAATTTAAATTAAAAAAATATGTTTTGATGCAGGCAGGGATGAAACTACTAATTTTTATAGGGCCAACATCACATCTGGAGTTCAGACAGTAATATTTTTTTTGGTTATGTTTCTAGCATTTGATTCTCTGTGAATCATTTGTTAAATAATAGAAGCAACAGATCTGTGCACTTATTTACTAGCAATGGATCAAATATGACAATGAGTGTGGCAGAGAATGGGGAGGGACTGCTTTGGGGTTTTAGACCTGTAACTTGATAATAACTTTTTTGCAGAGTTGATAATTTTTTTATCATTCCAACAAAAACCAAGTTGTGTTCATCTTTATTTCAGTTTAATGACCGCATTTTAAAGAAAGTTTTAAGTTACGATCCATCATGGTTTTGCAGGAGGGGTGTTGGAAAAAAAAGCAATTATTTATTTTTTAAATGTTATCTTCAAGTTCTGTTAGAAAAAAAGCACTTGGATAGTA
Organism: Symmetromphalus regularis; assembly: GCA_032355785.1. NCBI lineage: Eukaryota > Metazoa > Mollusca > Gastropoda > Neomphalida > Neomphalidae > Symmetromphalus > Symmetromphalus regularis. Next base: position 5,565 of record JAULBS010023073.1, read on the forward strand.
TTTGACAAAGTATTGGCAAATAATTTCAAACGAGTTTTTTTTAAAACTAAAATCTGCTGTAGTCATCAGTTTGTACAACGCTTTTCGATTCACCAACTGACCAAGGTTAAGAAACGTGTTTGTTTTTTTCTTTTAAGTGGCTTTGAAGAAAACAAAGAAAAGAGCAACACGGTTACAAATATAACGTTAATTTTATTTTGTTTTTTAATTTATGTATTCTAAATATAAAAATGTGTACCAAAACAATCCAAAGGTTTATACATCTAGTAAACACAATGACTACGCAACCCCACCGGCAAATTCGCTGTTCTAACCGGCGTGGTTTTCAGCAAAATAAATCTTGAAAAGATGTGCATAAATGAAACTCAGTCTCTACCATTCGCAAGTATTTTATGACTTCTACTTCTAGTAAAAACAAAATCAAATAGTGAAAATATACTGTTGCATTATTTCACACGTGGTGCCCATAACACGTAAGCAGATGTAAAACTAACCCTTTTCCACGGAGGCAGCCATGCGCTAATCCCGCACTCGTTGAGAAATAATTGAAAAGTGGAATTGACTCGTAACGGAATATCGTCTGCTCAGCAACATCCGTGCTGTGACGCGGGGTTTGACGCGAGTCGAAAAGTTAGTTACTAAATACTAATGTTTTAATATCTAGATAGCTTACTACGTTATACAATAAATATAATGAAGTATTAAGATTTAAAAAAAACATAAATAAGTGTAAAATAATATTGCAAAGGGATTATGTAGATAAAATATAGTACAACATTGTTTAATATAGATTTAAAGGAGCACAATCATTGTTGGAGAAGGTAGGAGTCATGTAAATATTAATAGTGTTGAAATCTAATACATTTAAAAGAATATACCATAATTTACACCCACACAACATAATATCATCAATTTAAGTAATCAATAATAAGAAAAATAATAACTAGGAAAACCGTGTGTCCGTTACGGCTTACCTGATAACTGAGTGTGATGCAGGAAATGTAAATTATGTGGGGTCGTGCTGGTATTGGGATGATATTATGCAAATTAATCTTCTGGCAGTAATTCACGATGGTACAGACTTTTGCATTTTGGTCAAAGTTTACTAGCTCTTTGTCCTCAATACACTTTCATTTTCATCCGGGTACATACTACTCTGATACTTATTTAATGTGATAATGTTTCAAGCGAGCAATGATTGAAAACAAAATAAATTGTCATTAGATTGAACTTTAGGCCATTCTATATTCCGATTTAAAAAAAAAAAAATGTCGGTCATTGCTCGCTTGACACATTTGACCAGTTAATCTATCCCTAGGCACTATTACAAATTTAACAATCGATTAAAATCCACTACAAATACAATAGGCCTACAGAGTTGATTAATTATTTATCTGATATTAAATTTAGGTTACTTTAAAATTTAATCGTGTAGGCATACACTGTAGCCTAAGTAAATATTGGCTGTTACTAACATGTATTTATTAAAAAAACTGATCCACATTTACAAACTATCGAGAGAGGGAGACACTGATATAGTTAAAGGGGCAAGATCACAAATGCACAAGGTGGCAGTCCCCCGCCAGGTTAGGACAGACGGGGGTGGGGGGCGAGTTATGCTGGTCAGTTGACATGGGCCTACGATTCGGAAGGGGTCTACTCCCCCTGGTATTTAGCACTGATTACAAAAACACTTAATCAGCTGTTTGAAACGGGGCCCCCCATTTCCAATCTGGTCCGGGCCTATTACCAGCTTTGCAAGGGCCTATCCCCAGACCCAAATATTTGTTTGAAATGTATTGATTATCCGAACAATAAATTCGATCATACGTACACATCAAATTACTTTCAACTAAAGCAAATTACTTACAGAAAAATTATAAATCCATCAAGTCAGTAATTAGTGGCAATCTTCCTAATTATATTATTATGTTGAAATATAGATAACACAACTAATTAAATTCAAATAACAAAGTTCTATCAATGAAAGCAGTCTACTAGTAGGCCTATACTTAAAATGACAACATAATTATGACAGTGAGGGTCGTATTGAACTTTTAAAATACAGATGCAGTGCACTGTTATAATTTGAGTGCGTAATGTTAAAGGCATATTCCCACGGAATTTAAGGGTTTTTGTGCTCTAAATATTAATCACGAATGAAACGTACATGCATTTGTGATACTAGATCTCGCTTTTATATCACGCAAGACGTTTTACCTGAACCATGGTATAGGGAATTCCATGTCGAGTTTATGGTTTATGATTTATTTGTCCAATTAATGTTTACGTGAGCATAATTCATTATTATTTTTAAAATATTGATAATAAGCAAGATGCAGTGGTTATGTAAGTAGTCGAATAAAGTATTTTTTATGGACAAATAAAATGTTTATATTTAAAATTAATTATTTGTTTGGAAATTGATTAGGTCAAGGGTCCGTGGGACTATGCGTTTAAGAAATGTAAAAGTTTTATTTAACAACGCCTCTAGAGCACATTGATTTTTATCTTATCGGCTATTGGACGTCAATCATACGGTCATTCTGATACATTTTTTGAGGAAACCCTCTGCCACCACATAGGCTGCCCTTTCCAATAAGCAGCAAGGGACTTTTATATGCACTGTCCCACAGACATACCACGGCCTTTGGTGAACCATTTGTGGAATACTGGTTCCAACGGAAAATAGCCCAAACTGCAAATGGTCCACTGAGAAGGATCGATCCGAAGACCGACAGCTTTTCAGGCGGACACGCTACCGTCTGAGCTACATCCCGCTCCCAATAAGAAGTCATCGAGTTTTTATTTTTGTAAAAATTAAAGGCACTGTCTCTGGTTTATTACGAGTGTCATAGAATAAGTATGGAATGGAGCGTATCTATTGTCGATACATGCTGAATCATCATACAAACACTAATCTTTGTGAGACTTTATTGGACAGCATCAAGACGTTTAGGTACCACGCTACATGGTGAATGGGACAGGTATCTTGTTTTGCTATTAGACATTGTAGCATATCATTCTTGTATTAGTAAAGTAAAATACTCAAAATTGGTCCATCTTGAAACCACTAGTTTATAAGGTTTCTTTGTACCAATAGAATCGGAATTTAGTCCTAAATAACATATCCAAAATCCGCAAACATCTGTCTTGTGGGCCAAATGTTACATGCAAATTAGTTCATTATAATTATTAGTTCTAGAGCAGATAATACAAAGAATATTTCAAATAGCGATTTTCACATGATACATGGCATGAATGATCTGACTGGATTACTTGAAAAGCACAGGCGGACACGCTACTGTTTGCTATTTTTTTCAAGATGGTCACCAAAGTATTTTACCAAAATAGCATTTTCGACAAACATTTTAATAGGTATCACATCTGAAATAACTCACTGTTCTTTTGTATGTAGATATATATTGGTTATCTATAGATAACCCTTAGATCACAACCAGTTATTCAGGTTTTTATCTTATGAGCTTTATTTCCCATCCAATCAAATTTCGAGTTATATATAGATTTAATTTAACGTTGATGTTAGTTTTACATCCATCAACTTAACTGGATGCCAGTGAAAACCAAGGCCATATCAAAATAAATAATATGTAAATAATAACTGCAAGAGACATAAGGGCTAGAGGGTTAATTAACACATTCACTGCTAAACCGTAGATTATAATTGACTATCTTAGAAATAGCGAGAATAAGCAGCATGCTAAACTGTTGCTATCACAAGGGAATAACTGGATTTTAGAGTTCACAAGTTTATCTGACAAATTCTGACAACCTGGTCAAATAACTGTAATAACTTCCAAATGAATGAACACGTCAAATGTAATTTGAATAACGTTTTCATAAGTAGTACACACAGTATGTTTAAAGGCACAAACTCTGGTTTCCAGGAATATCTTCTCTCTTTTTTGTTTGTTATAAAAGACATGTTAAGTCATTTCAAAAACTAGTTTGTTTTATTTAAAGACGCCTTTAGAGCACATTGATTTGTATTTTATCATCGGCTATTGGACGTCAATCATATGGTTATTCTGACATATTTGTTTAAAGGAAACCGCTGCAGCCACTTAGGCTACTCGTTCCGATAAGCAGCAAGGTTGTTTGTTTTTGTTTTTGTATGTGCTTTACCACAGACAGGGCAGATCATACCACTGTCTTTTATGAACCATTTGTGGATCACTGGATTTTAAGTCATTACAAAACGTTTCTCAACCCAGAAGATACTTTATCATAAAAACACAATTACAAATTTCCCAAAAATATAAAGATCATTGAACCCTTGGCTTAGTTTTATCATCCTCTTCAGTGAGCAACATGTTGGGACAATTTAGTAATTGAGGGATTTGTGATACAGACACCTTCAGGCGGCAAAGTTTAGAAAATCTTCTGGTTAAGAGACGTCGATATCAGATTTTATAATCTGATTGTAGTTTAACAAAAAAATATTTTGAAATGGTGTATGAATGAAATGTTTACAAATAAATTAATTACTCTATCAGGTTGTATTTCATGTTTTGTAATGACATGCTAAACTATTTTGGTTAAGTATATATACATTAGTGAGACAGGAAACGTTCATATTTCAAGAACAATTTGTATTATAACTGGTTCTGAGGATATGATGTCACATCATTATCAACAACGCCTTTGAACAGTATTGTATAAAAGAAATATGCATTCGAACGATAGCATGTTTGTCGTTTATGTTGTTTTTGTTTCAAATTCTTAAAAGATGTTTTTTTTTCGTGTTTATTTTTCTATATTTATATCTTGAAATATTATCTTGTTTTCAATTACTGGTCTTCATGATACTGGTTTGTTTAATCACTTCCTTGGGTTTTTTTGCTTTTTTTGTTTTGTTCGCATATCTTAAAGTACCAAATTGTGTCTTATTCCAAAATGCGTCATATTTTACTATCTGGTACACTGTAAATAAACAATGTTTATGAGACCCATAATATCGCCCCAATGGTATTGGCAGAACAAGTCTCGATCAAGCAGATGCTAATTAAATGCAGGCTAAACACCTTATTTTGTTCGTACATAATTGCAGATTACCGCTCTTTTTCACTTTGAGATTAAATATATCAGGGTGGGTTTTTTTTTATCTGATTTGCAAACAACTATGGAATCGTCTGCTTTTTACATCTGGTGTGTCTGTGTTTGGCTTTTAATCACGATATTATTATGAATATTTGTTTGGCGGAAAACATTATATATAAAATCAACGTATGTTAATGGCTAATTGACTACATATTGGAAAATGGCTCCCTCGCGAAATACAGGTAGGTAATAACTGTTATTGACTGCATTACTAAATTGGACAGCATAAATACTGATGTTAAATATGTTTTTGTAACTATAAACAGAGCGAGATCTGTGGCGTTTTTCTGTTAGTACGAAAAGGTATGATAGTAGACGTCCGGTTAAATTAGGTTGTGGTGTCGTCTGTAATGAATAGTCTACCAATACCCAGAAGATAAAAGTTTACTATCAAGACAGTAGAATCTTTGGAGTAGCGACTAATTGTAATTGCATGTAATGGATATATTTACAGAAGTGGATCAGACTGGCTGTCGAGGTTTGTCTGGCTGTTTTGTTACACTAAATAGTATAGAACCAGTGGCGGATCCACACAATTCATTTAAGGGGCCAACTTTTTAAATGTCGAAGGGCACTATCCTATAAAGGAATTTTAAAAATTTAAATGAGCCACTGAGAACAATACAGTTTTAAGAAATTCCGGTCAACTGCCAAATTAAAGAACAAAATAGTAAAAATTTGCTGGGGTTTTTTTTTTTGGTAGTGGGAGGGTGTACTGTGCTTAAGCTTCATTAATATCTAGCGTCCTATGTGATTGTGAGTGGATTGAGGATTTATTGTCATTAAAATTGTTAGTTGTTACGATTAAAAAAAAACTACATTTATTTCATTTAGGAATTCGTTGAAATAGACAAGAAATTAACGTGTATTAGTGCAACTGAGGTAATTTCTGACATATTTGAAAAACATTAATTTTCATTCAAGGGAAGAAGCGTTTTAGCTCATACGCGTAACAATTGCAAAATATGCCATCTTCAACTGTAATATTGCACCTTTAAGGAAAAGCTATTTCAATTCTGCCGTCACAGCTTTGTTGAAATCTGGCAGTATTCCTTTGCTCCTATACAGCTTTTCGGAATGTTTAGATTAGTCCAACCTGTCATACGTGGCTATACTAGTCATGATACCTTTATAACTTACGTTATGTTCGAGGTAATCTCAGAAATGAATAGGCAGATTATAAAGTGACTGTACCTATGAATTACATTCAAAACTGATGACACCACGAGTATGTGACTGGTGAACATGAAACCAATTAAGTGAATGTTAAATTCGACACAACCCGAATAGCGGAAACATATAGTACTGTTAATATTTTAAAAGTTGTTCAACAATTTGTAGTGTAACTCGTGGTTCATGCCACAACTCTGTCAGACTGATTTGTACAGAGATACGGCTTTCAGTAACAGTCTTAAGTTAAGGACCGGAAAGGCCAAACCTCGAAGGTGTTATGTAGCGATTTCACTTGTTCCAAACATTCTCATTGTTTTTAATATGAAGTTAAAAACTAGTCTGCTAGCTATTTGGTCTTGAACGCATTATGCCTTACGTTCAGGCATATATCACTTTCACTGGTTCCAAACATTTTCATTGGATTTAATATTAAATGCGAGAGTGGACAAACGTCATTCTATAAAGCCGGTCTTGGGAGATTGGCAGTCCTACAGACGGTCAAGGAAGGATGAAATTGTTTTGCATCTTTTTCCTATTGGTCATATATATTTAACTCATTGTTTATCTGAAAAGGGACTGTCCGCCTTATTGTGAGAATTGCCAGTGTATACTGACGGTGCATTATATTTTGGTCCTAACCTTCAGTCTGTTAGAGTGTTTGTATTGGTTTGGTGGAATCATTTCGATTATTATCAAGTTTTTAAAGGAGACTGATTTTTATAGGAAATTTTTTTTCTTTGTCTTTGTTTCAATTTAATATACTGTGTATGCGTTTTGATATCATTGATTTGTATGTATATACGTTTTAAAAAATTATATAATTATGTTAGGATAAACGTTTTAAGTAACCATAGTGTGACGCCCAATAGCCGATGTTATGCTGAGGGCAGGGGAGGGGGGTCAGTTAAATAAATAACTGGATTTAACATGATGCGCAAAAGCTTGTATTGGGTGTACATGCAACGCTTCTTGCTGTTATATTACGACGGACACTACTAAAGTCTATGATGCGTAAAGGGTGCATATAAATTAGCGAAATCCTCGTTCTGAACCTACGTTGCTGTGGGGAGTGGTGATATATGTTCTGTATGATTAGGATTTTGACAGGAAGCGGACAATTCAATATAAATATTGTCATGCACTCTGACGTTGAAGTGCATCCAAAACCAATTTCCTGCCGCTGCTCCGTTGACACAGAAAACTTGGAATAAATAAATTCATTTCCTGTTCAGCTTAGTTACGGGTTTTGTCGTCGTCTTCCTCCTGTTAATATTACCTAAAATACATTTTACTGTATTTCATTCAAAGTGTTTTCACTTCTAATAATCAATATACAATAATTAAAGGTATGTTATAGGTTTTCCAATACTTTTTAACATCTTTTAGTAAAAGTCTACAATCGAGAGTTCAAATAACTTTATAAGGACTGCTAAATATACAATAATTAAAGGTATGTTATAGGTTTTCCAATACTTTTTAACATCTTTTAGTAAAAGTCTACAATCTAGAGTTCAAATAACTTTATAAGGACTGCTAATTTAGCCATTTTGAATTAGAAAATTATTTTAAAATACATACCAAACCATCATAATTTGAGGAATGAAAACAAGTTGTAACTCGAAAACGTTTCGTTTTTTTTTATAGCAATGAAGTTTGACCGTTCTAGTGGCATTAATCATCTTCCATACCTTCTAATAGATAATTAATGAACTGCTGTGAAACTTTAAAGCGCTACTAAATCGAATGTAATGTTGGGATTCTGAGTAATTGCTTAAACAATTGAAAATGCAGTAAACAAGTTCAGATTGTGTTTTAACTTGTGCCATATCGGGAGCAGTTTTGTTTCATCTTATGGATCAGATAAATTGCGAAATTAATTATTGACACACAGCTTATTTATTGTCAGTGAGAAGCACTGTGTTATGTTTCATCACTTCCTGTGTATGAAGCTCTGTTACAGCAGTACGTGCTTGCAATTCTACTCTGTAGTTGTAGGTCCGCTCTCCAACTGGAATAGAAAGAGAGGCCGATGTACCATCTGGATTACTAAAGGCTCCATGTCGATCTTTCCTTGTTTTATTCTGTGCTTAGCCGTATGTAAATGCGTAGAACAAAGTTGTCTTTCTATATCGCTTGTGGGTCTTTTTAATGGCGAATGCTTGCTGTTGGGGTTAAGATTGTTCTCTGTTTGCGTAAGTCCTGGAACATCTAATATGATCTTTGGGAGGTAGTATATTGTTAACCAGATGTCTGGAGATAGCTTTCCATATTGGTTGGCATCATGTTTGATCGTATCTGTATAGGTCTGTTGCAGGTCCTTTACATGATGGTTGGATATTTGATGGGGTTTGTTTTTCTTCTTTGTTTTAATCTCCAGTCATGCTTTTGATGCTAAAGCGTATGTGGAAATCCTTTTCATTATTTCTCTTTGGGTGACGGCCTTAAATTGTCGTCTGGATTCTAGAGATTTTCTCTGAAGTTCTTTTGTCATTTCTCTAACGTCCTTGAGTAATCTGCTTCAATTTTGATTTCGCTTTGATCTTGGTAGATTTTGGTAAAGATGCTTGTCCTGCATTGAGAGTTGGTTGGCTTATCTGTTAGTTGCCAAAGTTCTTTTATTCCTTTTCAAGAGTCAGACAGATATTTTGTCCTGCCATCTAGCCATTGTCTGTTTTTGTTTGATTGTGTTTTGAAATGTTTCGGTTGTTGTTTGGGAGATTTCATTGTTACTTTTTTACATATATTTTCATCATTTAATTTATTTATTTTTTATTTTTTATTTTTTTTTTTTTTTTTTTTTTTTAATGTCCATTTTATGATTGGTAGTCCAGTGATCAAATCTAAATGGTTGTCACTGGTGAAACTGGATCTGCACCTTTAAGCGTATCAGGTATAAATTACTTTGAACAATATGGTTTATTTGTTCATCTCTTGCTCTGACTAACCGCATCATGTTTACTGTTAGTTGATATCCGGTCATGTCGATCGCATCGATGTTATTAATAAACTGTATATTTGTTATCCATCATGTAATTATATCTCATAGCTAAGGCGTCAAAACAAATATCGAATTACTGCACATCCAGACCACAATAATATCCTGAAGTTACTTTTGCCATTGATTTAGGTGTCAAAATCCTTTCAGTGTCATTGTCTCTGCTGAAATGCCTATATTTATAAAAATGAATGTCCAACACCGCCAGTCTGGATATCGGAAGCAAGGGTTTCGCGGAGTTGGTTGTCATTTAGGTTTATTTAGAGAAACATAATCTAGTTTATTTTGTTTCACTTTTGCAAGGAATCATTTAATTTTAACCCACAACTTTTTTTTTTCAACCCGTCAAACCTACATTTTGCTAAATACAAATAAAATTAAAAGTGAAAATTCACACTTATTTTATTTAGAAAAGAAGAACAAAATCCTGCATACTATATTTTAACTACCTTAGGCAATATGGGTGCACTGCCCAGGGTTTAAATAAGAACTAAATTTACACTTTGAAGTTGAATAATTTCTTTTCATAGGGGAGGATATAGAAATATGCAGGCACATGACCAGTTAAATGAGTAAAAATGGTAAAATTAATTTTATACCAAATTTTATTTTTCCGTCCCAAGACATTTTGTAATTTGTTTTCCTCGACTCTATTTTTGGGAGGCCAATGTTCGTGAAAGTAAAAATAAAAAAACTCTACCCTTATTATCTTTTTAAAAAAGTGTAATTGTGATGTTTATTTCAATTTAATATGTATTAAATGTTGTATAGTTTGATATAAATGTTTTTGCTTTTTTAATTTACCACAGTGCTGGGAGGAGATTATTTAACCCAACAAACTCTCTCTCTCTGTCTGTCACTCTCTGGTTCTTTAACAGAACTCTTCTTTATATCTCTCTCTCTCTCTCTCTCTCTCTCTCTCTCTCTCATCAATCTGTAATGTTTTGCTAATAATAGTAGAATCTTACAAACATTGATAATCTCAACGACAAAAAGTTATGTTCAAATCACAAGGATAGAGATCATGGTTAGAGATTTCAACACCTAGTGTCATTACTGTCACATATCCATGCGTGCATGTCATCAAGACTATTTTAATATACTCAACCAAAAATAAAGTATGCATGTTAATAATAGTCTATTAACAGCAAACACATGCACAACTTTGGATATTACTGCACACACACTTTCCCCTGAATGGTGTGGTTATCTAATTCCTGATTTTCTGCCATGAATGTCGTCTGGTTTATGAAATAAATGGTAATTAATTACATGCTTTCTTTCTTTTTTCGTCGAGTATATTATTAGATTACTATGGTGTATATTGATATATTTGGAGCATTTGTAGTAGGTCAGTACAAACAAATATATTGTGATGAACGTCCAATTAGCCGGGATATCTACAATCAGTCGTAATGCGCTGTACGTGAATGACGTCAACACACTACTGTATCAAAACGGTTTATAATTTGTTATCCACTGATAACACCAGCTGCTGTTTGTAATTACGATCCAGCCACGATAAAATACGTTTCAAATGGAGAGCTCAAATTTATATATAACAGAAGCGGATCCAGAGGGGGATTAGGATACACCCCCCCCCCCCTTAGTCGTATTGTTTTTATTTTTTAAAATATATTTTGCGAGAGTAAGGAACCATTTCCCCCCAGTCCTATTCAGCCATCGCATTTGGACCCCCCTTCTGAAATCCTGCATCCGCACCTGTATAATAATATATTTGTGTACAAAAATAAAGTTTGTTTTATTTAACGAAGCCTTTAGAGCACATTGATTGCTATCTTACAATCGGCTATTGGACGTCAATCATATGGTCATTTTGACATGTCTTTAAAGGGAACCCGCTGCCCTCACATAGGCCACTCTTCACGATAAGCAGCAAGGGTATTTTATATGCGCTATCCCATAGACAGAAACGTCACATACCACGGCCTTTGGTGGACTAGTTGTGGATCTCTGGTTGGAATGGAAAATAGCCCCAATTGCAAACGGGTCCACTGTGAAGGATCGATCCGACTACCGACCAGTTTACAGGCGGACACGCTACTATTGAGCTACATCCCGCTCCATATTTGTATACATGTATACACATAATTATTTTAACATTTTCCCCATCTAATAACGTAGAAAATGAACATAAACACATTTTCAAGAAATCTTGATATGTAATAAAAATGAAAAAACCCATTTTTGGCATCTTTGTTAATGCCTTTGAATTCAGTACATAAATTTTTAAAATCAGATTTAAACCGGCTAATTCAAATTTGATCAATAATGAATGACAGCATAGATGACGAAGACCTTGAAAATCCAAGTTGGGCACCTCAAAAAAAATCTCTATTTTCATGAGATTTTAAAGGTCATTGAAATATCATTACACATTTATGATATTTTTTGCAAGGTTTTTGGATGAAATACAACATACTGAATGTCATATAGATCATTCAAAAAACATTAACACGTATTTTAAATACTCTGAAAACAATCCGTAATTGTTAATAGTCATCACCATTACCGCTATCATTAAAAAATTCATTAAGTTCAAGATATTCATCAGGATGATCAATGTTACTGGATGACATCAGCGGCTTCCCTGGCAACAAACTGTAACACAAATTCCCCATAAAACATGGCTCCAGGGGTCCATACGAAACGTGCTAACCATGACTATCGGCTGCAGAGGGAACATTTTGATTTAAAAACGTTAATAGGAAATTGTTACCAAAAACTATTTAAATAAAGAACACTTCTTAAGTGACACATAAAACGCAAATAATCGCCTACTTATATTACAGAGCAATATATTTGAAAGAAAGGATACCATCTATTTTGAATTGAGCTAATAATATTATGGCTTTATTTAATATTTTTTTCTTGTTCTGTCTTTTTGCGGATGTCTGTTTTTTTTCAGCACACGGTCATTTTGTTTTTGAGTCATCTCTAAAGTGTAGTCCACGATGAAGACATAATTAAATATCTATATGAACCGCAGAATCCCCAAGGGCACAGATATTAATATATATTAATAAAAATAATAATAAAATAAGAACATACAAGTGTCCCATAACGAGTACATACAGATAACTGACTTAAATCATGATATGCGCCCTTCGACCTATAGGAATTGCAGAATCCCCAAAGACAAAGTGATATAATTATATTAATAAAAAATAATAAAATAAGTAACTACAAGTGTTCTATAAAGAGTACGTATAGATAGCTGACTTAAACATGATGCGCGCCATTCATACATGATTATTACGGTACATCTGTAACTTTTGTTTTCATTTTATGCCTATTAAATATCCAAGAAAGTTGTCCTTGGACTGCATTTAAATAAACATATTCAAAATGTAGTTTGTTTTATTTAACGACGCCTTTAGAGCACATTAATTTGTATCTTATCATCGGGCATTGGACGTCAAACATATGGTCATTATGACATATTTCTGTTGCCGCCACATAAGCTTCTCTTTCCAATAAGCAGCAAGGGGTCTTTTATATGCACTTTCCCACAGACCGGATAGGACATACCACGGCATTTGATGAACCTGTTGTGGATCACTGGTTGGAACGGAAAATGGGTCTACTGAGAAGGATCGATCCGATGACCGACCGCTTCACAGGCGGACACGCTGCAGCTTGAGCTACATCCTGCTCCAAATAAATATATTCATGACAGATTACTTAGAACTATTATACGTGCGCACGCTTCCTGTAAACCTCTTCATACATGTATCCGATATACGGATATAATGTATTTTGTAATGCCACAAACCGAATACATTTGAATGTTTCTAAAAATTTCAAGAAATAATACAGCAGGATGATTGTATTTACTTCCATTTAAGGTTCAAGCACGCTATCCTGGGCACACAACCAAGCTTATTGTGCTGTTTGTCCAGGATAGAAATTACTAGGAAAGACAAAACCTACTACCTCCACGCTAATGAGCTTCCATTACCGATAAGCAGCAAGATATTTTGTATTTGCACTATCCCAAACATAGGATAGCAAAACATCATGGCTTTGATAAACCAATTGCACATGAATGATCGATGTAACTGGTGTACACCTAACCATTGAACCTTGCGGAGCACTCACTCTGGGTTGGAGCCGGTAGTGAGATTAAAAATCTGATGCCTCCATTGGGAATTGATCCCAGTATCTACCAGCTGCGAGTCCGATAAACTACTGCACCATCTGGGCCATTACAGCAGGCTGTGCCCTGCAGACTAGATGCATGTTAAATCAACTTATCTCCCATTTTTCATCCCAGCCGTATGTACACATAGTTCAATAATAGCGTTGTCAGTTGTCAGACGGTCGTGAATCACTGATTTAAATTGTTTCCTTAACTTCATCGGCCGTTATTTTGAAAACTAAATGGTTCCCATGAAAATGGGGTTGTTTCGGGTTATTTCGATCCCTTCAGTCACGAAGATTTTATTCTGGACGGTAATTAGGGCGACAGTCGCTTCCAGGAAGTGGTGGGTACAGGAGCCGGTGGGCTTCCTGTAAGCGGGGCATGGCGCCGGTGAGAGGGAATGGAGAAGATTTTTAAAATGTCTTTTCCTGCTAAAACTTTCAAACTATAATATACCCTCTGTGTGCTTCGGTATATTTGTGCTAAGACCACACAGCTAAGTGTTATCATAAAGAGAAATACTGGAAAAGATTATTTAAATTTTTGAAGCAAATAGCGAGGGGATAATTATATAGGCCAAAACGTGTGTGTATGTGTCATTCCCCCGCCCCCTTCAGATTTACGCCCATGAATTCAATTATTAACAATACAACATTTTCAAAGGTCATCAAAGAAACAAGTGTTGAAACACACGTGTGTATTATATTGGGGATTTGAACAGGAGACGCAAAATCAGAAATTTTATATTAACTGATTTAAAATTGAAAGAGTCAGCTAAAAACATAATAAAAACACAAATCGGTATAAACCTTTAAGAGAAGCCGTTTCCGATGCATCGTCCGATCACAAATGGAAGGAATAATAATAAGGAGAAAAATTATTCTTTCAATTATAAGAGCGCAAAAATGGAAGGAAAACTAATTAGACAAATTACTAGAGGAAATCGTGGGGGCAGTAAATTGAAAAACAGTAGCTTTATTTTTCTGATAACAGAGGCTTGATCTTACGTAGTATGGCTTCTCAGCTGGGCACTCTAGGGTCTATTGATGTGGACCTTGAAACAGATGTCTTGCGTGTTTAGTTTGTCTTAATTAGCAAAGAACACCCACGTCTGTGCCAGTTCGTACTTCTGTAGTTTTGTTATTGCATTAAAATGAAGCCTTACCGGTGAATACCAGTATATTTAGCCTACAGAGATAACAACCCCTTACACGTCTTAACAATAGGTACGGCATTCAATGAATGATTCTTAAAAGTGCATAGAAATACGGTCAGGACCTTCATATTGCCATAGAGTGAAATGTTTTAATACAGTTAAATTTAAAGTCACATCACTGGTTAGTAAAAGGAAGATATATTTTAAATAAGGTCATAGACTTCTAAGTGATTGATTGCTTGTATTAATAAATCTCAGATATATTGAACTAACATCATATTTATTAAAATAAAATATATTTTGGCACACAAGTGTATGAATAGATACACTTATTTTGCATCCAAAAATTTACTAAAATATCACGGAAGTTTTATTTTAAGAATATTTCAAGGCAGATGTATCTTTTGTGGATTTTTTTAATGAAACGCACCACTGTATGACACACCTCCCCCACCCCACACCCCCACCCCTCACCCCCACCAATAGCTGATGTTTACCTTCGTGCTAGGGAGATCGTTAAATAAATACATTTTTAAGAAAGTATTTGTCAAAACTACGGTCAGATTCGTCTACTTGATCTAGTGTTTATGTGTTTGGTCTGTAGTCATGATACTATGAATGTGATTGGGGGGGGAGAGGAGGGTTTTGGGGGTACATTTATCTGACGAGCACATGCGTAAGTCGCTAGAATTGGACGCTATTTGAGGGTAGCAAATTAATTATAACATCTTAATGCACATAAGAAATTGGTTTTCACGCAAAATGCAGAGGATTACGTAATTAAACTGAATAACGTAATCATTGATGTCGTTAAAAGTAGCATTTAACTGAACTGCGCATTCGCCGAAACCATTTGCTGTTAGTACGACGCAATTTGGTCAGACGAACATATATTCGTAGTTCATTTACTAGAATGTTGTTTTAACTGTACATCATTTTATTAAATAAGATGAAGCATTCGTAGCCTGGAGTTTATTTAAACATATTTAATGATAATGTTAGGATAAATAGGCGCGATATATTTTCAGTAAAAATCCAATGGATCAACAATTAGTTTCGGGGATTTTCGGGTGGTAGCTTTTTTTTACTTTATATTTTATCTCTGTGTGTATTTGAGGCTATTTTGTGAAATTATAAATCCAAACTAGGTTGTCAACATAGTCGAGACAATAATAAATTAAGCACAATTATTTATTTATATGTGTGTTGGGATATAAACAAATTAATGAATATTCCGTGTCGTCTAAATTACATTTTCAATGAAAACTGGAAAGAAACGCCGAAATGTAAGATGGGAGAATTCTCAAATTTTATTAATCTTAGACATGCAAGGTTTGGGTATCGGCAAAACAATTTACGATCTTGCTTATTAGTTAACCTATTTGTGAACATGTAGCACTTCTATCCAACTGGAGTGACCACAAAGCCTGGCCCTAAATTTGCACGCTTCTATTACATACTGATTGATTTATTTCAGACCTGTTAGGAGTGGCTTCAAAGTTAACCAACTGATTTTAGAGCGAATTACAAATTATAATATAATTGTATTAATCTGGATATGGAAAATTTTGGTAAAAACAATATCATGTTACAAAAACAAATATTGAATTGGGTACAGTTTTTGATTTGGAGACAATACTTTTGAAAGGAAGGTAATATAAGTGATATAAGGTGTCCAATAATTTAACATATTTTAGTAATAAAATAAAGAAACGCAATCACACTTTTAAATAATGTTATCTGCAATGAAGTCTCATGAAGTTTTAAATTTTTATGAGGAATTTAAACCTTTTAGCCGAAGATTTAGATATTAGACATTTTGGAATTTGATGATGACTTCCGACTAGATTGGATACTTATAGCTTGGGTGTAAAAGAAATTTAGAGGGAAAAAAGTAAAGGAAAAATAATTCTTTGTTTTTCTGAATCAGTACATACCATAATGTCCCAGAAAAAAATCCCCATTATTCTGCCTTGGGGAATGTTTTTCTCTGCAGTTTGAAATTTGGGATCCAAGACACTTCTAAAACCCATCAATATAAGTATATATAGTCCATGGGCCAAGGGGTGTCCTCATGTACCCTTCCCATGATTCTTCATGAGTGATGTTATTTTGTTCAGGGACCTCTCAGGAATGATATTAACAATGTTACCAGACGAAAAGTTGGGTCTCACTATTTTTCTGCCATTTTTCAAAATGGCCACCAAACCCAAATTTACAGTCAATAATATCTCAGGTACTAGTCAACGTAGGATCATGATTTTGGTGTCTAATCCGATTTTGTTCATGGTCAAGTAATTATATGAGAACATTCCTGAGCATAATATATCATTCCTTAAAGAATAAAGATGACATATCCAAGATGGCCACTTGAAAAAACACTATTTATTAATGAAACTCGACATAGTCAACATAGATCATGATCCTATGTCAACTAGTACCTGAGATATTGTTGATGATAAATTTGGGATTGGTGGCCATTTTGAAAAATGGCGGGGATATAGTGAAACCCAACTTTTTTTCTGGTAACATCGCCAATATCATTCCTGAGAAGTCTCTGAACAAAATGGCATCACTTTGAAGGTTCATGGAATGGGTGCATTGAGACACCGCTTGACACATGGACTATATATACTTATATTGATGAGTTTTTGATGGGTCTTGGAGCTCAAATTTCAAAGAGCTGAGAAACAAATTCACCAAGGCAGAATGAAGGGGATTTTTTTTCTGGGACACTATGGGGTATACTGATTCAGAAAAACAAAGAATTATTTTTCCTTTACTTTTTTCCCATAAATGTTCATTTAGCAGTTTTACAACCAGGCTAAATGTAGCTCAGACGGTAGAGTGTCCGTCTGTGAAGCGCTCGGTCGTCGGATTGATCCTTCTCAGTGGAACCATGTGCAGTTTTGGTTATTTTCCGTTCCAACGAGTGGTCCACAACTGGTTCATCAAGGCAGCAGTATGTGCTGTCCTGCCCATGGGACAGTGCATATAAAAGCCCCTTGCTGCTTATCGGAAACAGTAGCCTATGTGGCGGCACCGGGTTTCCTCTAAGTCAGTATGACCATATGATTGACGTCTAATAGCGATGTGCTCTACAGGCGTTGTTAAATAAAACAAACTTTACTTGTCTATCATAAGATACAAATTCAGCATTCAAAACGTTTATGTTTGTTTTAATATTAAACAAAAACATACAACTTGGTGATGCTTATCTCTTTTTTTTTTAAAGTTTATTGTCAACAATTTTACACTTACGTTTATCACATGCATATCCATTATATAGACCATAACAGTTACACGTTCCATCATTAGCACAATTTCCATGTTTGCACGTCTGAGTTGGTCGTTTTTCACAGTCAAACAGTTTAAAGTCGTTTTGAGTACCTGGAAGAAAACAGTGTACTATGCCTAGGGGTGCAACGATAAAATGTTATACCGGTATATTGCAATACTTGCTGTGCACAATACATACCATTCGTGTATCGCGATACATCTTACCTAATGAGTATCCACCTAAATTATCTTATAAAACCTATGACTATGACAGTAAGTTATAAAAGTTAAACTCAATTAAAACATATTAATCTACTGTATCTATAATTATATTCCCTCTTTTTCATCAGGAATTTGTACCGGTCTGCCTGCCTGAGATATGTTTAGTAATTAGTATGATAGTATCAAAATATGACTTTATCACACCTTGATAATTAATTAAACTGTATTGCAATTTGGGTTTGTTGTATCGCAATACGTTTTTGGTAGTATCGTTGCTCCCCTACTAATGCCTGACAGAAAACAATACAGTTATACTGTTCAAAATAAGCAGAGAAAATATAATATAATACGACAGGATCAAACCTGTAGCCAGGATGTTTGAAGGAGGGTTGTCTTTGGTATTAAAAAGGCACTTACTAATGATTACAGTTAAATATTTGAACCAAAACCAAATCCCTTCTCAAAACGCTGGGGGGTGGGGGGCTTTAGCCTAATTTGAAAGGGCACTTCAGAAAAAGGGGGGTTGGTTCGAACCCTACGAACCCCCTTGGCTACGGGCTTGAGGATAAGGAACGGTGTTGTATCTATAATGAATAGAAAAGCAGAAGCAGTGTGTCACGTGATTGTCGTGGACATTTTATACTAAGATACAGAGGTATAGCCAAAGGCCCAAAGCAGTTTTGGGTTGTTGTTTTTTAAATTATTATTATAGGTAATTTATTTGTATAATTTTTTTTTTTTTTTTTAATTCATATTTATTACCCCAGAAACATTTGACAGTGCTAAGGTTGGAGCCTTGGTTCACTGACTTACAAAATTTATCATAATATTTTAATATAAACATGAATAATATATATATCAGTAATAATAATAATATCAACCCATATATTTATTTGAGGTAATAAAGAAAGAGGAGAGAGAGAGAGAGAGAGAAAAAAAAGATATGAAAGAATAGACACATGCGCTTACATGTGCGCACACAGCTATAGACATGTATATATAATTATTAGAAATTTGTTTGTTTGTTTGTTTGTTAGTTTAACGACCCCCAGCACAAACAAATAAACATCGGCTATTGGGAGTCATACATTGGTGAAAAGATAAAAATTAAATAAAAATCAGTGTAAAAGGCTGAT
>JAULBS010023074.1:0-10626 GCA_032355785.1 Symmetromphalus regularis
AAGGATGGTCCACCAACTTTTCAAAGTTCGGAGCCCTGGTGACCACCTCAATTCTCAATGAATTTCCAACACTGCTATTAGCAATAAGGGATATTTTATATATGCACTTTCCAACAGATAGAACAGTGCAAGTGATGTACACCTACATGTTCATGTACCAACTGAACAATATGGAACACTCATGGAGCAATTAATGAAATTAAAAATACCATGCCCCAACTGAGATTTGATCCCAGTAACCTTCAGTCTGACAATTGAACCACAATGCCACAGTGATTTCTGTTGGTACTAGTGTTGCTAACCAGGGGTTGAAAAATACTATTATCCAACGCCTGGGGCAAATGTAATTTGACAATCCAGCAAATGATCAGCAAGATCTAACTTGCCCGTGGGCAAGTAAACTTTCAAGTTATTACATTTACAATGACAACATATTTTATGTATATCGTTATACATGAAACATATTTTAGTGTATTTGTTTATTGTATTTTGGATGGGCAAGTGACAAAAATTGTGGGTAGGTGAAAAAGCAAATCTCGGGCAAGATGTTTTAAAATAAATTTCCAACCCTTGCTGACAAAAGTATTTCTCATTTCTTCATCCCTGTACATATATATATATATATATATATATATATATATAAATAAAAAAAAAAATATATATAATTTAAACAAAGGAATGCTAATTGTAATGGTGCAATAAAATGTTTAATACGTACATGGATTTAGGATTAATGAACATTACAAACGCAGATTCTTTCCGATTCGCGTGCGAGGAAGCTGCGTGATGCGAGTGAAAACAGTATTATCACGTGTATCGGAAAGATTAATTTTACTGTTTAGAGTTTGGTTTGCATTATTAGATGGCTTACCAACCGTTTATGTTCGAGCTTGAACGTTTAGATAGTGACAGTGGATCAGACTTTGAGATTCCATCATCATTAGGCAGATAGAATTGGAAGGGAACAGCAGGGTTTCACATTTGAAAAGTAGAGAGCTATAAATCACTCCCAAAGTAAGGTTCAGGGGAGCTTTTTCACTTTCCATAATCACATCCCTACAGAAGTGATGGGGAGCTTTTTCCTTAAAATCAATTGCATGATTCTATTGATTCAGAATAATTGATACATTTGGCCAGAGAGTCAATAATTAACAATGTGTATCAGTTCTAAATCATAATTTCTGTGAGTGTGTTTGTTCATGTAATCATCGTCGGGGAGGTAGTTGTGGCATGTACAGTATTCATATTTGGTACACTAGAGGCACTGATTTTCTGTGATAACGGAATCTTGGAAAAACTTATCAGAAACAGAATTCCCTATTTTCTCAAAAAACAATTACTTGTCTCCAAATAGCAGTTTATTAATTAAATGGATTTTCCATCTGCATTTTGGAAACAAAAATAGTCGATATCTGACTACACTGATATCTGTACGTCACGCCAAATTAATTCTACCGCAGAGACGACCACCAGTCGATTTAATGAAAAAACCCTGACGTTTTTTAAAATATTGTTTTTGCTCTAATTCTCCAAAATTACGAGAGTTGAAGATTTGTTACATATTTTGGGTCGATTTATTTATAATATTCATGGTAATTTAAAACGATGAAATTTTGTTATGTGATTGATTCTAATTATATTCGGATATTTTCGCAAAAACCGAGAATTACCGAATTCAATGGTATTTTTGGAGCGTGATTATTCACGCTCCTTGGTCGAAATCTATGGGCACAGTGGGGTGCGCGCCTTAAACATGAAACCCGGGAACAGATACTGGTGTTAGTGCAGAGTTCAGACGACAGTTTTTAAAGTTAGTGATTACACATTTCTGGTTTAATTTGGATCATTTTCTTTATTCAGCATGAACTGTAATACAAACATAATAACGTTTTCATTAATAGAAATGTGATTTCTCACCAACAAAGACTTAATAACATATTCCGTGGAAACAGCTGCTATTATACGGCCATTGCAAGTTTCGCACAATGCTTGTTCTGATCCGACGTCATGCAGTATGACTATATTATTACAAAAAGAAGTTCCTTTTCTTACTTTTGTACACGGAAAAAGCATTTTTAAGTACAAAGATATTTTTGTTTAAATTTTTATATATTTTAACTAATTTATTAGATGTTTTGGGTGATTTATAATATTAATCATAATTTAAAATGATGAAAATTGTTTTCACGTTTGATAAATAAATGATACGATTAAAAGTCATTTTTATATGTGATCGATTGTAAATACATTAATCCATTTTATATGGAACACTGTACACTTCAGTATCCTTTCAACATAATTATACACAGTGTATATGTACCTGAGCCAACCTGCTTCCAGGAATACTGGGGAAATCATGATGTTCATTGTGGTATCCAACATTGAATGTGAGCCAGTTGAGAGGTCCGTAGTATGAGTACGTCTCGTATCCTTCCACAAAAAGATAATGTTCAGATATGAAATGTCCAGCCAGTGGGTGAAGAGACATTGCCAGGAAGGTCCCGCTAACAAGATAGACTAGAGACTTGATACCAAAATAATAGAATATAGCGAAATCAAATGATAGCTGGATAACAACATTAATCGCTTCTAGAACTGAAACAGGCTTTGGATAGCAGAGCATAGGACGCAAGGCGTAGAACCAAGGTTGTAGAAGAACCCAAATAAATTTTGTAAACGTTCTTGTGAACATTTTTGTTTCCAGTTCACTAGGAATGTCTTGGTCAAGGACTTCATCACCTTGGTAACGATGGTGTTCCAGATGGTACTTTCTAAAGGCAATGGACATCGGCAAACCAATTGGTAAGTTTGCAAAAAATCCAAAAAATCTGTTTGCCAAAGGATTGCCATTTCCAAAAGTAATATTGTGGGCTATCTCATGAATGGCTAGAGACATCGAATGGTTGATGGTGCCTCCAAATATATAAGCAAGGATGATGATCGTTGTCCAAGACTGGTTTCTTAAGAGGTATGCCGATACAATTTGCGTTATGACCATCAGCGTGACTATGTATTTCAAACGGGTGTCAGGACCCATCAGCTTCTTGATCTCAGGATATTTCGCTACAAAAATAAAGAGAACACAACATTATTAATGTAAATTTTGATTTAAGCTGACGTTATCTTGTACACGTACATCTTTTGCTCATTGCAAACGGGTTTTTTTTCTTCTTTAAAAAGTATTGAATTGTATATTTTTTATACACGGTCAAGACAAACAGGTTTCTTTTGTAAGTGATTCTAAAGTGGACGCAAATGGGGATATCTGGGAGCTTGTGCGCCCCTCCCCCCACATTCCAAGGAATTAGCAAGTATATTTTTTCCTGTGTTTAATTTGTAAATTACACTGGTTCCACTGCTCTAATTGTTTTGGGGTTACTCAAAATTATTGAAAATTTCCTTAGTAAACACACAGGATTGAAGCTAACATCAACTTTCTGAGGTTAAATCATGAGCAGATGCAGCAATTTTGGAAGGTCCAAATATATTTTTAAAATATTTAATATTGGAGGGTATCTAAGTACATGTATATTATAATAAGAAAAATAAAAACGGGTAAAACCTTTTGGAACCCCACCTGGATCAGTCTATGAAATTACTGGCTCAGCACATACAAAATTTGTTATTTTAGGCGTTGTTCATCATGATTATTAAAAATACACAAATTGTGTTATTTGGGTCACTCAGAAATGTTTCGACGCCTAACAAAAATCGGTCTGAAATTGTACGCAATCTGTTTATCGATTTATGTATGACTGATCCCGTAATGAAACTGGCACGTCACAGTATGTGGCATTCTTCTCCTGGAATGTTTACTCATCACAAAACTCAGCTGGGTTTCCGCGGTTACTTCGTCACTTTTTAAGGTGGTTAAAGGCATGATTAGATGATGTACAAGGAAACGTACTGACCAGATGATCGTCAGAAAGATGAATAATAAGGGATTTGTATGCGTAATTAGTAACATATTTATATGACTTGTTTGGGGTACAATAATTTAACTTATTTTCACAATTATAATCACATACATTAATATACTTATGCAATCAAGATATTTCGTAATTTTTATTTTTGTTTTTATGAAGACTGCTACAATAACTCAGACCGAAGTTCGCGTTAATGGCCATTATGGAATATGACATTATGCAACTGAGTAAAATTAGAGTTTATTTTTACAGATATAGAATGATCTATTATATATGATTTGTGTCAAAACTTATCGCGCTTACTAAAACGATGTTGTTTCCGCGGTTTGTGTTTTGTCTTCTAAAATAATTACGAAATTCAAAATGGTTAAAGTGGCAATCCTCACAAAAACGTAAAATAAAACGTTAAGATAATCTGATGGCAGAAACTTATTACATTTTAAAATGGGTATATTGTGTGTTATATACATGTATATTGTGTATGATGTATCTGTTGTACACTGATTTATTCTAAAATATGTTTAATTTAACCATAGTATGATTTTAATTATTATTATTATTATTTTTTTTTTTTTTTGTGCTGGGGAGTCAAATAACCATACAATATAATTCAATGAAAAGAAAATTAAAATTATGTATTAAATCCCATAAGAAATATTTGTATAAATTACCATTTTATCATGCAACAAATTACCTACACCTTCTGAAATATACACGTAAGCACTAGCGGTTCCGTTGGAGGAGTGGTCTAAGGGGATTGTAGACCCACTCCCTCTTTATCTCTTTTTTTTTTTTACCATTTTACGAGTGGAAGGACGTGAAAATTTACAATTTTTTCACCTATTTCTATTCACTCATCACTTTTGGACACCCCCTCCCCTCTCAGAAATCCACATTTGGACCCACACTTTCAGAAATCCTACATCCGCGCTGAATATTTATTCTAAGTAGATGTCATTCCTACTTGCAATCAATCTCCCTATCTCTCCTAGGAGCTGCTAAGACTCGTAAGAATAAAATATAAAGCAATTATTTTTATCGTGATGCGCTCAATGGGTAGATGAACATTGAACACCACTAGCACAAATCAGTGGTCCACAACTGGTTCATCAAATATAAAATACCAAAGAACATTTTGTAGTAGTTAATGCGCAAATAATTAAGATACATACAAATATATTGAAGCTTACAAAAATCACTGATGAAAAAGTAACGTGTTTGATGCCTATAGAGTATGAACACATTTGATTGATAACTTTTTTTAATGTTGGTTTCTCGATAGTGTCCCACAATAGAGCAAGGAGACTTTGAGTGAGAATATTGACCCTGGTGTTTCTGGGTTAACTGAATCAGGTCATATACATGTTAACCTATATTAAACATCGGCCCGTTCCTTATTATATTTACTTTGACGACAAAATACGGTGTATCATTTTAGGATTCAGATATTCCCACAATTCTCATTTCCTACCACTCAAATTAAATTGAAATAAAATAATTGTCCGAAAGGTTCAACATGCTATGAATTTCTACTACTTTCCATATCCATATCACTTCCCTATAACAGCATCGGAGCGTCAAGGCAAAATCTTTCACCGCACCCCTCTCAGTGTTAAAAAGGAGTTATCGTTTCATTCTGCAGTGCGTTTTGTAGGAGGCAGGGGCGAGGAGATTGTTAAAAAGCAAATGTTCTGACGTTTATTTAAACACGATATTAACATTTAGTGGGTGAGCAAAGGATCTTAATCTGCCCATGAAGAGTGAATCTACTTCCCTGGAGATAACAGTTCAACAATCACGTAAACTTAGTGTATCCAGATTCAATATCCTCACACAATCCTGATGGCTCATACAGAGAAATATAACTTTCGTGTATTTAATACAAATCACAGACAAAAACATACCATATTTGTATTTGAAATACCGTGACTTTCGATCACTTACG
This sequence comes from Symmetromphalus regularis, assembly GCA_032355785.1. NCBI lineage: Eukaryota > Metazoa > Mollusca > Gastropoda > Neomphalida > Neomphalidae > Symmetromphalus > Symmetromphalus regularis. The sequence continues at coordinate 5,872 of JAULBS010023074.1, forward strand.
ATACAGTTATTTTGTTTTGGATATATATTCTGAATTTCATTTTCATTAAGCCTTGTTCCAACTCTTTGTTAGAATAATATATTTCTTTATAATAAATATTATTATTATTGCATATGATTAGATATAATTTGGAAATATTCAGTTACTAGTGAATGGTTTTGAATAAAGAAAATATTTTATTTGTAAATGGCAATAACAATAAGAGGATTTTATGTAGGCAAATCCGAAACCAATTATCTTCTTTTTACAAGTACACATTTTTACACATCTATGTTTAAACCAGTATAAATATTAAAATACATGTTTAAAACACTATTCAACCATCCAAACTGTCTAGATGCCATTACTGAGAAGATGTCTGGCTATAAATAACCCTGCCCTTCAGCTGATGAGGAGTCGGGTCGACCTCAACTTCAGCCGGCGATCAATGGAGGTGAATCAGCCGTCACAACAATCTCGCCACGACGGCTTTCGGAAAATAGAGGACATTTAAAAAAACTAAACCCCCTAATTTTCCCAGTCTTACCTAGCATTTCTTTCCTGCGCGTTGCGTGTGGTTCATCTGTGGTAACCCATTCATAATCCGATCTAGAAATACGCGCACCCATCGTTCCTGATCGAGCTGCCGAGTACTTTAAAAAGACGTTGCACGCTAGATAGTGAGTCGCGCGTTGTAATACACTAGACAACCTTACAGCAGCAACAGCCAGCCAATACGCGCAGTTATTACAGTTGTGAGGTGATCTTTCGTGATGACCTCACTCTCTGCGTTAGCGATTTCGTCTGCTCTCGACAAAGGAGTAAGTACGACAATAACGAAGTGCAACGTACGTTATCGTCGGATGACTCTTGATAATAGAAAGTTAAAATGACGTATGCGTGGCAGAAGCTGATAACGGGTGTGTTTGATAAAGTCCCCTCGGCTACCAATTTATTTTTCCAACTATCATTTATCGTGTGTAACTTTAAATCCTCGTTCAATGTTAAAAAAAATAACCTGTGTCCGCCCCTGCCTGGTAATTTCAGAGGCGGATCCGAGAATTGTGTAGTGGTGGTCTCGAACGATCGTGTAAAGATATGTAGTTAATGAACAGGCATGGGATCGAAAGTTAGTTAAGATTAATGGAATTTCTTTTTAATAAAATAGGTGATTGAAATGGGTTGAGGTGCACGGGTCCCCTAAACTATATACATTTTTATTTGCATTCTTTATTACATATTTACCATAGGACGGTCCATATTTATCATAGACATATACAGGAGAGATGGCGACAATAATATAGTCATATTTTTTGTGCCGGGGTGAGGTCGTTAAACAATCCCACAAAATTTGGTCGTAACTAAATTTGGACCCTTGATCTTTAATATTAAAAATCTTTAAAACATCTGTGGACTTCCCTTCCAAAATGTCTGCATCAACCACGGTTTAGTAATCAATTAGTATGCCTTTCAGACGGAAAACAAGGATTTATTATTCTGACTTGAATTATGTATTTGGTATGTAAATGTTACGCGGACTTACCGAGATGATGTAACGCGGACTTACCGAGATGATGCAACGTTATCAATGGTGTATATGAAAGAATGTATTCAGCGGTTACTGGGAAAAGAAACAAAAGGATTGGTTGTTAACGACTCTCTGACAGCACATTGTTTATTTAAAAGGCTATTAGGAGCAGGGCCGGCGCAGCTGGAGGGCAAGGGAAGGGGCATCCCCAGCAGTAAAAAGCTGCGCCGGTACTAAGGTGTTAGACCTATTGTGTTTTACTACTCATGGCCATTTAGAGTAAACCTGCAACCACCACATAGGCTACTCTTTCTAATTACTAAAAAGGATCTTGTATATGCGCTTTCCCACAGACAGGATAGCACATGCCAAGGCCTTTGCAGTTGTAGACTACTGGTCGGTGCAAATGGTGAACATCTACTCATAAAGCCTTGTGGGGCACTCAGTCCGAGTTAGAACCGGTATCAACATTAAAAATCCCGTGTCTCGACTGAGATTTCATTCGAGTACTAACCAACCAATCAACCATGAGTCCGACAGCTTAATTATTGCAGTTTGAAATGGGGGCCTTAGTGGCGTAGCTTCCATTGAGGCAATGAGGCAACTGCCTCACTAGAATTTTTAGCAGAATTTTTTTTAATGTGATTAATATTATAAAAGTTGAATAAAATACGAGAAATAAAAACCTTTGTCAGAGTTGCCTTACTTGAAAGAAGACCCAAGCTACGCCAATGGGCCTACATTTCCCATTTGGTCTGGGCCTATTACAAGCTTTGCACGGGTCTGGGCGTCAGGCAGATGAAATTTGCCATGTACATTTTGAAAGTGCTCAGATTTCCATATAAGTATTTAAAGTAACATAAAAAAGCACAAAATTCAGGAAAATAATATTTAAATTTAATCAAAAACTTCGGAATGAGCAACAAAAACAAACAACATCGGTCATCTAGTAGACCCTTGCTGTGATCTGTCCCCGTTCCTGTTCTCTCTGCCATAATATATAATGTTAAACTGAATCATTAATGTTGTCGCCCTTGCCTATTTAAATGATCAGCCGTTTTCGTCACGTAGCCTACCTATATGCCCGGTCTGACTATGTTTAATAGAAATATCTGCATGCGCGTTTTGGCGTAGCATAGGACTATTTTGCCTAAGGCGCTTATTCTGTGTGATGTCACAAGTCATAGGGCCTATAATAACAACACATACGTCAAGGTGTCGTGTAGTTTCATATCTCGATGTGTCATACTTTAAATAAACATGATGCCGTCTCCTATTTTATACTAAATATTCAGTTATTTAACTCTGGGGAAAATGATGGTCAAAAGTGGTGGATTGCTTCAACCATCTCCATGGCATGGCCGTAACTACATTCAGGCAAATGAGGCAATACCGAAATTGAAGATTTAAAATATATATATAAAGTCCCCTCGCCCAAATGTTTTGGCATCGCTCCGTTCGACGATTAAGCATTTATGCATCATTTAAAAAAAAAAGAGTCCTTCCTTGAAATTAAGGGTCGGACATCAGAGGATTCAGGGGTTCTGGGCCTTCCTTCAGTCCGCCCCCTTTTTAAAGTTATAATATGTACCCAACCAGGAACCTAGTTATCCCCTAGACACCGGCCTTTTCAGGAATCTCCCTTCTCCATCTCCCAGATCCAGCTTTGAAATTGTATTATTTGAAATTTATTTTTAACAAAAAAGATTGCAATTTTAAGGTATGTTTATCTTTAATCAGCGTCAACGGTAGAAGGTTATACTTTCCGAAGCAAAACACATCATATCAAATCAGACATGTAAGCAGCCCTGGATTAATCATTAAGCTTAATAGCCACGTACTTAAAGCACCAAGAGGAAAGGGGGCTCCACAGAAAATGAAAAAGGACACTACCACCACACAAAAAAAAAAAAATGGAGTGGCTATAAAAATCGGTGTGAAAAGGAGCACTATCACCACTGTGCTTAGTATATCAGTCGGACTTAATATGTCCATGCATGTACGTCTATCACACTTTAATTGAAACCCCTAAGTTAAAATGTTAATAATCCAGTGGTGATTTTCATTGATGCTTAGTCTATATTTGAAAAAAGGAATTAATTGAGACGATACTAATAATTCACAGACATTTGACAAAAGATTATCACGACTGGTTTTTGTTCAGTTCCTGGCGTACTTTCGTCACACCCCTTTCAACGCCCATTCCAGAATTGCCGGCAAGAATTATATCGATTGCAGGGTATCAGTATAGAACCTTAACTCTTAAACAACCACATTATTAATTTTAAATCACACAATTTATTTTTCTAAATATTTTATTTCCATTTTGTCAGTCACTATGGAATCGCCCATAAAGCAATCAATTTTTCATAACTATGCATTTAAGCATCAGATTATGACAAATTGCCAATTTTATGAAAGTTATAAAATATGACGAACATGTTTTTGAAATAATTGGCGGTATTTTATTACCTTAAAATATGCAAGTTAGCTGTCACCGTTATTAATAATCGATTTGTCATAATAACTATCTGAACTTCAAATCATGACGTTTTGAAGATTAAAATATATGATAAACGTTTAAAAAAATAATTATCTGTGTTTTATTACGTTTTGAAGGTTAAAATATAATTACGATGAACGTCCTTTTTGAATAATTATGTTTTATTACCTTAAAATATGCACATTTATAATAATGCTGTTGCAGATCCTGAATTTAAAAAGTTGGTTCAACTCTGAGATTTGTATCTTTAGTAGAGACTTTTGAAAGAGGTCCATTAGCGGATCCAGGGGGGGGGACCCCACTTGTCTCGGTATTTTTACTTTTTATTTTTTTACATTTCACGAGTGGAAGGACGTGAAAATTAACCATAAGCCATCACATTTGGACCCCCTACACCGCCCCCTACATCAGAAATCCTGCGCCTGTGGCCCCATAACCCTCTGGATCCACCATAAATAATCGCGGATATCAAAGGGTATCTAAACCTGTACCTGGCATCGCATCTTATAAACCGGACAGGTGGTGTAGCCTAGTGGTTAAGCTGTCGGGCTCACGGCTGGTAGGTACTGTACTGTGATACAATTTCATTTGAGGCATGGGATTTTTAATCTCAAAAATGGCTCCGAGATTGAGTGCTCCTCAAATTTCAGTGGGTAGGGGTCAGACACATGCAACGACCAGTGGTCCACAACTGGTTTATCAAATGCCGTGGTATGTGTTGACCTGTCTGTGAGAAAGCGCTTAT
>JAULBS010023085.1:0-10625 GCA_032355785.1 Symmetromphalus regularis
ATAACTCAGGATTTACAACACTGCATACACTCATTACATTCTGTTTACCACTAAATTGAGTAAACAGTAAGTTAATTATATAGGCATCCTCCCATCCAAAACGTGGGGGAGGTGTATAACTCAGGATTTACAACACTGCATACACTCATTACATTCTGTTTACCACTAAATTGAGTAAACAGTAAGTTAATTTAAACATGACTAAACCGCTCAGAAAAGTACAACAACGTTGTTGACACTTGGGTTTTTTTACCTATAATAAAAAAATTTGGCGAGATGTTCGATACTTTGTGAAATTCCATATTTGTTTTAAACATTGCCTTATGGATTATAAATAAGTATTAATATTAGACACTTATCTTTTCGTTTTTTAAATAATGTTTTGCATTTGTGTATTTAGTTTGATGACACCGATAAATTAGTGCTCTGTTGTTTCCATAAAGATAATGTCCACGGAAAGTCCCGAAATATACCGGTACAGCACAAAAAGTACCGGTACGTACCACGGCAGAAAAAAAATACTGGTATACCGGTAATACCGCACACCTCTAATTAACAGTTAACGTTGTTTCTTTATCTTTCTAATGAGTAAACCATGTCAAACTTGATATATGCTATTTAAGTGTGAATTCAAAATCAATCATTAACAGGCCTCCGTGGCGCAGTGGTTATGCTATCGGACTCGTTGGTGGTAGGTACTAAGATCAAATCTCAGTCGAGGTATGTTTTAAAAAAGATTTCTTTGAATTTGTTTTAAACTTATTTAATTCCCATCAAAAGAAAACGGTACATAAACAGGCTAAGCCTATATTAAGGCTGATCCTAACATTTTACAAACAATATATATTTACATATAAATACACAAATAACATGACAGAAAATGAAAGTGACAGTAAAGAGCAAAGACATTTGACCTGACTGGTCTTTTGTGGTCATACATATATAGCGTTTACTGTCAATGATGTAGTTCTGAACTGATTTAAATAGAGTAACTTGTTTTTTTTTTTTCGAAAATAAGAATTAAAAAAATAAATTAAAGAGCAAAGTTTAAAGAGACTTCAGGCCCAGAAGACTGAAAAATATATCAAAAAAAGAATTAAACCGAGTAGACTTATTACTTGACTTATTTACTTGTTAAAAATGATAAATAGCAAAGTTTGTTTTATTTAACGACACGAGTCTAGAGCACACTGATTTTTATCTTATTGGACGTCAAACATATTGTCATTCTGACATATTTCTTTAGAGAAACCTTCTGCCGCCACATAGGCTACTCTTTCTGATAAGCAACAAGGGGTCTTTTATATGCACTTTCCCACAGACAGGAAAGCACATACCACGGCCTTAGATGAACCAGTTGTGGACCTCTGGTTGGAATGGAAAATAGCCTTAATTGCAAATGGGTCTACTGAGTAGGATTGATCCGACGACCGATCACTTTACTGGCGGACACGCTATCGTTTGAGCTACATCCCATTCCTTAATTCAGTACAGATTATCATCAGAATCATATTTAAGAGGAGCAGAATTGCGTCGTATAGGTCGAAAGAAATTAGACACCACCGTGAATAATTCAGTTGATTTCAGTTGCATTGTGTAATGTTACCTAGGCTTAATGAAAAATATTTCACGGGATTATTGAATTATGTGGCAGCGAGTTTATTGTTCTATTTATTGTTACAAGCAGAAATTGTTTTACAGCTTGTTGCAACCCCGTAGGAGCTCTGCCATTTGTTACCTGTTTTCAATATGGTTAAAATTGTCTAAAGTATTAAGCCGAAAATAAGCCAGAATCACTATAAAGGGAGTTAATATTTAAAATGTGTTCTCATGCCGGTTTCACACAACACATTTTATACACCCATAAATATTAGCACCCATCCTGGATAACACACAAATGGACTTTTAAAAAACCCTAATAATTGTTTGCAAAAATGAATTATTAATAACACCGCAACATGACTGTAGTACGGGCAAAGAAATATTCTAAATGGTTAAATCCCATTGTATTTAGTAGCAATAAGTTGATTGGTCAGTTTGACCATAGCTATCTAGTTTAACAACTGATTAGCGGGTAATTGTACATTTTGTTCCATGGTTATGAGTTCTCACAGGGGTAATAAGACGAATTACAGGCATCGATGGCGCGGTGTTTAAGCTATCTCTCTCGTTGGTGGTAGGTACTGTGTTCAAATCTCAGTCGAGGCATGGGATTTTTAATCTCAATACCGGCTCAAACCTTGAGCGAGTGCTCCGCAAGGCTCAATGGGTAGGTGTATACCATTTACCCCGACCAGTGGTCCACAACTGGTTTAACAAAAGGCCGTGTTATGTGCTATCCTGTCTATGGGATAGTGCATATAAAATATACCTTGCTACTTATCGATAAGAGTAGCCGCATTAGTGTGGCGGCAGCGGGTTTCGTGTCTCCTGTTAACACTAACCTCTGTCCTGGATAGACAGCGAAGCATGAAAATAAGTACAACCAACTAATACGAAGTAAGACAAAATGTTTTCAAGACAAAGACAAAGAGTTCATTTCGCTGAGGCTGTGTTCTACGGCATACAGTATCGTGCTAGATGCCACGAAATCCTCAACTCATTCACTCTGGATTATCTCCATGTCCAAGGCCATTTAATGCATATAAAAAAATCTACTGTTGCAAAATCTGCGTTTTCGTATTAATGGTCAGCTGGTCATGGGCAACTCATTGACTTGAAGCAAGGCATTGGTTAAATCGTCATCGCTTTTTTTCTTTTCACCGAGGTTTTGTAATTCCAGAAATAAGTATACTGTTCAAAATAAGTAGTGATAATGCAACATAATAATATTAATATAATATATACAGTAATCTAATAACAACAGCGTATCGTTTATATACTCAAACAATAATTTAAGAAATCATTTTCTAGTATTATTTTCTAATCCCTTTCAAGGAGGTTCTAGTTGTCGAGATATATTTAACGAATTTTCACAAAAAAATATTGGCTGTCATTATTACATTTTCGCCTTTCAAATCATTACCTTCCCATTGAGACAGGTAGATGGAAAAGAATACCATGACATAATCGAATATGTTTGCTATGTACCACAAATAATATAGGAGTTGAATTTCATTATATACTAAATTGTCCTTTTTTTTAAAGATGAGAGAAAACAATTTTTCCCCAAGTATTGTATATGATTTCTCCCCAAGTATTGTATATAAATTTAAAATATTTGAAACAAAAAAAACTGGTGTCCTTAGAAAACTAGCTATTTTCTGCCACATAATTATGAATATTCTAAAGTCTCGTGGCTGAAATTTTGTTTTTATTTTACGATTTCTTAACTTTATTGATATAATTTATGTTAACTAATATCAACTTAATAATATTTTGTACATTATTAGCAGTAAACATTTTCTGCTATCTTGCCATTTTATCTATGTATATAATATTTTATTGTTCCTCCTATGCCGTTGCATTACGGCCAGAGTGAAATAAAGTTCAGTTGAGAATAACTTTTAAAAAAATGACTGATCTCTTTTTATCATTTCCTGTCTCAAAACGTAGATCCGCATGGCTGTAAGTTTGTCAGTGACAGCTAGTTCACCATATTCATGTTATTCATTTAAGTTACAGTAAACTATTATTTTTAAGTTAAGGTACTTTTGATATCCCTCCCAGCAATGACGTAACGTTGATGTTAGGCACTTTACGTGGACACATAATATTAATTTGTTCCTTGTTTTGTTAAAGTTCAAATTTTTGTAACAGTTCGAAATTAAAGTTTAAAAATAAATAAAATTGTAAGTTTGTAATTTTTATTTTTAATTTCCAAAATGTGTTTGAAAAAAATAAGTTGTCAAGTTGTCCTTTGGTATGATGTCTGAAACTGAAACACTCGCCTGGCTAGTCACTCAGCAACATATTTATCATATTAGGATTGTCCTATTGCTGTAATATTAAGAAGAGAAGCAACTGCAGTTTATCCCATACTCTCTTTAGTGTCTAGAACAATGAGATCTTTGCTGTGTTCAGTGAAAGGGTTTCCCAATTCTTGAAATGTTTGAACTATTGCACTGACATGTTTAGCAAACCTCTTTTGAACTGAGGATTCCTGGTTATGGTGTTGTGATGATTTGTTTTGGTTTAATTCCAAGTGTTATTTTAAACTCGTCAATGATTCAAGCAACTTCTGGACCAGCTGTAATCCACTTAATCAAGGCAAAGGAATTCTCTGTAATTCAAATTACACCACCATCCCCATCTGTTTATGGGCTTGGTCTGAGAAAACATGGGGTGTTTTTTTCTACAACAAAGTTTTCTTTTTCAATCTGCTCGTAAACTGTTGGAACCTGTTGTAACTTCACCATATCTTTAATATGGATGGATAGCCACCGTTCATAGTCTGTATGGTCTAATGAAAACATCCATGGTACAATCTGTCCCAGACTATACGTAGAGAAGTTTGCTTCGCGGAAAGAACGCACAAATTGCATGGCAAGAAGTTCAAGTTTTAGAATTAAAGCCCTGTACTGGAATTGGAAGACTCGACTGATGTTACTACTACACCAAGATTTAAAGATGTTCCTTTCTTCATCTGATCTGTGTAAGTTTCGTATGCTGATACCTGCAGAAAATAAAGGGCTGCTGCTGTTACTTGGTGCATATATCGAGACCTGGTGACGTGTGATCCTTTAAGTATTGCATCAGCTCGTCTAGAGGTTGTGACTTCTGACTGTATAAGAACAGTCGTCCACCCACTGCCAATGAAGATGTTTCGAAGAAGTTTCACCAAATTAATTTCAGTGTGGATTCCTCATTGTGCCACAACACATTTGTCCTCACCAAATATGTCTGGCCATGTCCACTGAATTTCTTTGGCAATACAAAATAATTGCTTATCTAAGGTTATTTGTCCTGAATTTAAATGCTGGGTGGCTTTTGTCACAAGTTTCATTGCTTGTAGTATCATTGCTGTAGTAGTATCATTGCTGTAGTAGTATCATTGCTGTAGTATGTGCTGGTTCTGTCAACAAAGGCATGAGAGCAATGCGAGACTGTGATCTGACCTAAGCTGACTGTTGGTTCGCATGGTACACCGCCCAAGACACAAAGTTTTTTCAGGACAGCTTGTGATATTAAATTCAACCAAGCACCTTCCATTTCTCAGGATTCGAGCATACCTGGATTATCTAGTGTGGGAAGTTGCATCATAGATATTACAGTCCCATAAAATGAATTATTGGCATTTCGGGCAGTGGGGTTGTGATCAGTGTTATCCATGGAACTTACAGTGATCACATCTGACTTCAATATTATTGGACAAATACAACCATCTCTGTCAAACTGATCATATATCGCTATTTTCGAGACCAGTAGAAATCTTTTGTGTCCTTTCATACAATATACAGAAGCCTTCACTCAACAATTTACTTAAGATCCCCCTTCGTCTTGTTTTGGCATAAATTTTCAAACCAGTATATATAGCCAATGGGGTTTCTCTTGTTTTGGGATAAAAACTAATGCTATGCAACCATCACCACAGCTAAAGGTTTAACAGAGTTCATAATATAATTGCATCATAATGTGTTTATCTTTTCTAACCAGATTTGTTAATTGCCAAGAAACGTATATGTGATTTTTCATATAAATTGCTTTTCTGATAAGTGTCATGTTTAATTTTGACATACAACAATTAACAACAGGTATTTTTAATCACTTTTATTGAATTCCTTGGATGTGAAAATGTCAGATTAGCAATTTAAATCAAGACTTTATGTGTCATAGGAGCCAAGATATTGTCAAATATGTTTTTCCATGGTGGGCATTTTGAAAACCAAGATGGCGGCTGTAATTATTGTTGCATCACGTGTGTCCTGTTTTTTTTTTTATATATGAATGAGCACTGAAAACTGTGCCAGTATCCAAAATTTCATACTTTTTTCACTTTGTGAACGATTTTACCTACTCTACTATACAAAAAGATCTGAACCAACCTTCCAGCAACAATCGACAAATATTGATGAACTGCTAAGAGTTAAATATATTGAAGTAAAAGAACCAGTTGAAGGATGAACATATGTATGACATTTATCATTAAATAAAATTACATTATTCTTGAAAATTAGGTATTCTATTTGATTACCTCTAATGTTAACACCCTATCATCCACATATAGTGTGGTTTGTTTTATTTAACGACACCACTAGAGCACACTGCCGACGGAGCGATACCCAAAAGACAGGAAGATTTGTTTAACGACACCCTACCACAGTGTTCAGTGAGCGGCGATCAGTTGTCAAATACTGCGGTATAACCATATCATATAACATGATAAACAGTTACGCTCTGAAATATAAAGTTGCATGCCTTTCAGGAATTTTATTCTCACTTGTGTTGCTTTCACCCTGTATAACGGTTAATTAAACGAATAATCGGTCACTTAGGTCCCAAGTTAAGATGAAAAAAAATATGTATACTTGGCTATAACAGATTATATATTTTTCCTTGTTTAATCTTTACATTACTTACTTGGCTGAAAGTCGCCAGCGCTAAACACAAAGTCAGGAATACAATGAAAATCTGCATCGTGTTCAGCTGAAAACAATATTAACTAAATGCATTTAATTTGCAAGAGACTGTGGGGAAAACGCATATTAAAAAACTCTCTTTTTTTCACGGTCTTCAGATCAAAGTCGTTTCCGCCACACATGGTTCTCTTTCTGATTAGAACCAAATTATCTTTTAAATGCGCTTTCCCAAATACAGGACAGCACATACCACGGTCTTTGTTACATAGCGAGAACTTGAAATGGTCCCAAATGGGTCCACTGGAGGGTATCGTTCTGACAATCCATCGCACCTTGGGTAGACGTTCTACCACATTATAATGGTCAAATTATAATAATTTACCTGAATTTCATCAGTTGTCCGTGTCACACTAATACAGTAGATACTAGAAGACAAGATGTTTCTGTACAAAACTTCAGCTGTTTTATCCAAATTTTGATATTACATATTTATATTGTTAATACAAGTTGCATTATACATATCCAGTAAGAACTGTTCATGCGCCATGTGTTACTCCTTTACTAATATTAAATTAGTGTGATATCAGCATTTATTAGAGCAGTGAATACACATCGGGTACGCCGGAACAGTTGGGCGGGGGGGGGGGTGGAGGTGGCTTGGGGCTCTAGTCCCCTCCAACAATTCCGAATCACGTATAATCTCGTATCCACTTGAAACTCGAAGCGCCTAGATCTGATAACCACCCACATATCTCTGTTAGCTCCCCCTCCCCCAATGTTCACCTGCTTCCGCCGTGCCTGCTTATAACTTGTTACATTAAAGGGATACTGAAGTCTACAGTGTTCCATATAAAATAGATTAATGTATTTACAAGGTATTATATCAGTTAAAAATACATAAACATTTAAACAAAAATGTCTTTGTACTTATAAACGCGTTTTCCGTATACAAAAGTAAGAACCGGAACTTCTTTTTGAAAGAATATAGTCGTACTGCATGACGTCAGACCAGAACAGTGTGCGAAATTCGTAATGGCCGTATAATAGCAGCTCTTTCCAAGGAATAAGTTAATAGTTATTACGTCTTTGTTCGCGAGAAATCGTATTTCTGTGAATGAAAACGTTATTATATTTGTATTACAGTTCGTACTAAAAAAAGAAAATGATCCAAATTAAACCAGAATTGTGTAATCTCCAATTAAAAACCGTGTCCATTTGTCTTACAACTGCCGCACGAACACCAGTTTCTGTTTTCTTCCAATTCATTGTGAAATATCCGCTCGATGATGATGGTAAGGCATCTAATAATGCAAACAAAACTATAAACAACACTGAAATGAATCTTTAAGATATACGCGATAATGTTGTTTTCACTTTGTTATTGTTCTGGTTCTACGTCACAACACGCATCACGCCGTTTTCTCGCGCATCAATCTTATTCGTGCGTGTGAGAAAGTATCCGTGCTTGTAATGTTTATTAATACTAAATCCATGTTCGTATTAAATACTTTATTTCACCATTCTTATTTCTGAAAAACATTAATATATTTTATATGCTGCTCTGTAGACTTCAGCATTCCTTTAAGATTTCATATTGTTATTTTTTCTGGTTTAATATGACATATTAGTTGGGTCGCTCTGACGGTTTAGACCAAAATTAAAGAATCTTTGTTTATTCATCGGCTATTAGGTGTCAGACATATAGAGTTCTACGCATCATAGCCTTTAGAAAACACCCACTACCGTCACATAGGCTACATTTTCCGATTAGCAGCATGGTATCTTTTAAATGAGCTTTCCCATAGACAGGAAAGCACGTACCACCTTTGATAAACCAATTGTGGAATTACTGGTCGGTGTAAGTGGTGTACACCTACTCATTGAGCCTTGTGGGGCACTAACTCGGGGTTGGTGCCGGATACGAGAAACATTCCATGCTTCTACTAAGATTTGATCCCAGTACCTACCTACCAGCCATGAGTCCGACAGCGTAACCACTGCGCCACCGTGGCCAGTAACCGTAAAGATCAATGACTTTCATTTGTACTAAATATGATGTCTCAATAATTTAGCAAACGTACAAATGTACGTAATCTCGGTGATATGAATGATGATGAAGCAACACATTGCTACGCAGTAGCGGATCTAGGCGGTCATCACCCCCCCCTTTTCTGGATTTTTTTCACCATTTTACGAGTGAAAGGACGTGAAAAGTAACCATTTTTCACCTATTTCTATTCACTAAACACATTTGGACCCCCCCCCCCACACCACACTTTTCAGAAATCCACATTTGGACCACCCACCCCCTTTCAGAAATCATGCATCCGCGTATGTGGTATCACGTTTTATTAAAACAATATATAATTAGTTTATTAAAAAATATATATATATATTATTCATTTGATGAATGTGCCTTTTTCTTTTTTTCTCTTCTTTGCATAAGCTGATATACTATAAGAACTATATGACTTTACGGAGTTTTATGTACTTGTAATCAGAAAGGAGAGCGCTGGCACTTTGAATTCTAGCGCTTTTTTCCACCGATGTTATCAGTTGCAAAAGAAAATTATTTCAGTGTAAAGGAACTCTATAATAACACGGTGTAATAAATATATTACAATATTCGATCTCGTAGAATCACTGTGTTTTGTGGGTAACTATATCTAAAATTTATTTAACTTTGTTTAACTGGGTTATTTTGGTAGAAAATAAATTATTTTAATCAACAAAATGAGAAAGCTAACACCATATTATCTCTACATACATTACTTAATGGAAAGCCTCGACATATATATGACGTAATCATTGTTATTATATACATAGCAGTGAAATATATAGATGTACACAAACCATAAAAGTGATATTCAGTGAAAAGTCATATTTTCAATCTAAAATATGTCACGTGACTCACAATGAAAATATAAATGGTATTCACTTATTTCCTTGTTATAACAATGTATAACAGTCACAGTGAAAATACAGACTCATATTCATTTAAGAATTGAACTTGATAATGTTTGAGGTTCATGGAAGTATGAACCGCAAAACCGCTTTACACACTGTATGAACGGCGTAGTCAAAATAACAGAAAATTAAAGTATATGTAAATATATTTACAACCTGAAAGTTAGAGAAAAAATTAGACTGTTTACATAAAATAAAAAAGAAGATTATCGTAATCTTGCGTACCGTTTGTTGATGTTGTTTTGTTGGTGGTGGTGTTTTGTTTTACAGTGGGGGGGGGTCTGGGTTGTTTTTTGTTATTGTTGTTTTCCATTATTTATTTACTAGTGCAATCATTTTTATGTTATGTGCATTAATTAGGAGTCCTTCGCAATCATTATTAACATTTCCTGTTCGTAATGACTACGGATTTTCAAACAACTCTTTAAATGTTTAATTTAAATTCGCACGCTGGTCTTGAATATCTTCCCTATCTCTTCCTTAATGTTAATAATATGCTCTAAGCATGGTCCGTCCTCGACTTTTGTAAACTGTAAAATCATTTCTGGTAGGGGTCAATCACTGGAATCATTATCATCATCATCTATTTCGTCCAAATATTTGTTGATCCAGGAACGATAGTGATAAATCTGTCGTTTCACATCATTGTTGGGATCCACTGACTGTAGAATTTTCTTCATCTTGGTTCGTCAAGAAAGTAATGCATATACACCAGAACGCGTCAGGTGTCTTTGAACAAATTCCATTTCAGAAATTTCAGTGTTTGTTTTCGATGGTACAGTGAGACATATTGTTTTCTTGATAGTGCTTTTTCTTGTCTTCGAAATAATCACAGTTTATGTCGTATTCATGTTCGATCATCAGTCATATGCCTTTGCATTCCGGACCAGTTGGCAGTTCTTCTTTTTCTTCGCCACACGTTTTGAAACGCAAATGTCGCTGAAAGTCTCTTCCATCTTTAAAGGCAATACCATAGACATCGCAAGACTGAATCTTGTTGCCTTTCTTCAGAAAGAGCTGAGCGGAATGTAGCTCAAATGGTAGAGCGTCCGCCTGTGAACCAGTCGATCGTGGGATCGATCCTTCTCAGTGGACCCATTTGCAGTTTGGGCTATTTTCCGTTCCAACCAGTGGTCCACA
>JAULBS010023096.1:0-10624 GCA_032355785.1 Symmetromphalus regularis
TTAATTCTTTGTCATACATTTTAAGCAGGACAATTTTGTACCTAATAATAAATGATCTACCTTGTATTTATAGTATATTAATAGTATCTAAAATTTATAAAAATAAATGCCTTCACGGTATGGGATGAAACGAACATTAAATTAGACAAGGGTATTACAGTCTGGAAACAGACATGCGGAGTTAGCACATTAAATATAGACAGAGTTGGCTATGTCGAAACAGTCTTCTCGGTTGTCTATTTCTGTTATGAAATAAACACTTCATGTACGGATCAAGACTGAGTAAATCGATTAAAATGTAATTAAACTAGCTGTACTACATACTGGTTTTAATAAACACACTGTCAGCATATTATTGTTACAATGTTTCGCTAGATGGCTTGATGTGTTTGTATAAATGAACATAAATCAACGTGTGTTTTTTATTTCTTTTTACGATTTACCTGAACATTCAGGGCACCGGTTCAAATTTTGACAAAATTAAAAAATACGAAAAAAACATAAACGAATAAAAAAAATACATAATAACGTGTATGTTATAATCGCCCTTTGAAAAACAAAATACAAAAAAGAACATTAAAATAAAATTAAAATAAAAACCCATGTCGACCATGACTCATAATTAATACCTTAGCACGTTCCTGAACCCTGGATTATGGTGCTTAGAGGTTTCTTGCACTTTATAGAGTTTCTCCTACCATTCTGAAGAAAACAAAAACAAAACAAAACAAAGAAAAAGGAAATAAAGGAGCGGAAAGGAAAGGAAAGAAAATACACACATACACTGACGCACATATAACTATATTTAAAACTGAAGCTGTACTGTTTATATTTAAAAACAAATACGACTTAGTGTGACCCGCTATCATGTAATGAGCTAAAAATAACCATTTTACTCTATACATATTTTTCTCTGAATTTTTCTTTCATAACAAGTGTGTAGTAAATAAAAGATTATAATTGCAAGGGCGTTGGAACGAAATTCATATGGGGGGGGGGCTTCTCCGTTTCTGAATATCAGAATTTACCCGTGAATAATTTAACAATGAATAAGAACAAATTTATGGGACGGCTGCAGCCCCCCTCCACCCCCAGGTACCCTCCCAGCTCCAACGCCCCTGAATTATATTAGATATGTATATTAATATTTGCACACTATCTGTTATCTATTATCTATCAGAGCTTCAGTTGTTTTCATATACGTATAGATTAGTCTATGCATCTCCAATTATTTGATTTGGTATAATACAACCCTAAATGCTAGGTATCACAGGACCCTCTGTTATGTAATTATGATACTGCCCCTTTAAGACAAGAATGCTATTGAGTTTAAACCTCGGGTACGCATATTGGCACTTCATCGTCCATTAACTAATTTAATTTAAATAACAATGGATGATGGCTTCAGCTATCTCCAATAACCCGGACGCTATACATTGATGATTCGATACATATATCTCCACTCCTCAATTACATTCTGTAAATAGCTGTGAGTGACATAACATTGTTAAATGTAGCACCGAAAACGGAACCGCTTGTAATTTTCCCAAATAAAATGGCAATGAACTTTAATGGCCGCCGCCATGCAAACGCTTTAATGAAGGCTTAACGGAAGAATCGCCTAGACGAGGACGTAGGTCTGCAGGTTGACCAACCAGCGGTGAGGGTAGCGTTGTTACCAATTAATACTGACAGATCGTAAAATGTGGCGAACTTAATCCCTCTCACATATCACACCCCCTACAATGTAAGTCCACGATTTTATTTCTGAAGTTTATTGGTTTTATAGTTAAAAATGACAAAATGGAGCTGTGTCTTTTTTTAGACTGGTGGATTGATGGGTGTGTTTTTGTTTCTTATAAAAGCTTGTCACAGTGTGGTGATTAGTCAGAACATTCGGGGTGCCAGGCCTGGGCGTGATTGTTAGACACTGAGTAAAGGAGTTTATATCACAGATCCGAATCGATGAAGGTAAATCATTTGCTTTATCTTGTATGGGTTTGAACAAAATTGGTCAAACGATTTTAATCATAAAGGTACATTCTCTGACTTTGAACCTGGGTGTCTGTCCACCCTTTACGTTTTTATAACCTTTCAGAATATTAAACTGGTTAATACGTACTCAGCAAAACTTAGTTTATTTTAATGTTTTAAAAATACATTTCTATTATATTTTAATGTAAATGATGGATTTTAATTTTAATTAGGTTTTAACTGAAATGATCTGAAGATAAAACATTTTATTTAATGATTTTAAAACCGTATTTTACTTTTACATTTAACATATTGTAATATGGCTGACTGTAAATTATGTATTTTAATTGAATTGCTTAGATTTTAACTGAAATGGTTTGAAGATACCAACATTCTTTGTCATCATACATTTTAAGCAGGAAACTTTTGTATCTTAAAGTAAATTTTCTACCCTGTTAAAACCATATTAATAGTAACTAAAATTTACGAAAATATGTTTTAATGATTTTAAAAGCGTATTTTACTATTATGTTTAACATATTATAATATGTATATTATTATTGGTTACGTCTATGTTTAACAGAACTTGTGCAACGATATTAAACATAAATATTTAAAGTGAAGCAGTCCAATCAATAAATTAAATAATATATTAAATAATGGGTTAATTTGAATTTTTACAGATCTATTCAGAAGAGATAATAATATATAATTAATTTACTGAATAATTGCATTAAAATAATCAGACCTATTTAACATCAATTTAAAATGTTCATATTGAAAGACATTACAACATACTATTATTATGTTTTAATATATTTTAATATGAACATTTTAAATAATAATTATTTAGAGTAACCCTCTAATGCTTTTATAACATTTTTAAAAATCTTTACATAGTATGTGTATTGAATTAAATTGTTTTAATTTATATTATTATAACTTGTCTGAAGATACTATAACATTACATATAAAATATTCAATTATTTTCTTCATTCACACAAAATATCAAAATAACGATAAATTTAATTTAAAAAAATATTTTTGTAATATTTAATATATTAAATTTGTTACGGTGAACCGTTTTATAATGTTGCGTTTTATCACTAAATCATGCAATCAAATCAATATAATAAGCATATAGCCTATAATAATGCAATCACTATTTTGATAATAATGCTCACTATTTTCATTTCATTTCATGCAGATGTAATAAAATGAATCGTATTAATAAGAATTATTTTTGCGACTGCTTTCTATTGTTCATTGTTAGAAACATTGTCTCTTTAACTGTACATTATATTTTTCCAGTATTTATTTTTATAATACATTCAGTATTATTTTCCAAATTACAATTGTTGCTTTATTTTATATTATTTCAGCACACATTAGTGTCAGGGTTATGACCTTAATGTCATCGTCTTCAAAGATAACTATGTATATACTAGTACATTGTATACTCAACCAAAAATGAATATATGCATGTAATCAAAGTCATTTATTTCATAAACAGGACGACATTTATGGCAGAAATTTCGGAATTAGATACCCACACCATTTAGGAGGTGTGTGTGTGTGAGTGTGTTTTTTTTGTGTGTGTGTGTGTGTGTGTGTGTGTGTGTTTGTGTGTGTGTGTGTGGTGTGGTGTGTCTGTGTGTGATATCACAAGTTGCGTACACACAGTAGTTTTCGATAATGGTGAAATGGCACATTAAAAATATTCAATATTTCAACATGCTTACTTTCTTTTTTTTGGTTGTGCATAGAACATTGCATTTAAACGTTATTTTGAGGTTCATTGTTAGTAGGACAGTTTCAATGTGTAATGTTATCAATGTACAAGATTAAAATAAAATAATAAAGAACTAAAAGTACTTAAGGTGTATATTTTTAAATTCCAGATCCCTCACTGTACCGCGGTGGTAGCCCTCTGCTTTGTGACAGTCGTGGCCGGAGGATATGGAACGAACATCAACCAGTATGGAAATGGAGGTAGAATAAACGGACGGGAAGCGTTCAAGCAAAACAATTTCCACCAAGCGAAGCAAGGCGCTACAAAGGCTTTGAGAGATTTCGGTCGGTTTGATGGACAGGCGCTCAATAACTGGCAGTATGGAAACAAGAACAACGCTCAGGCTAACGATTATGGTAACAAGCAAGGAAAAGCCTACAATCAGGCGAATGCAGCTGGACAAGCCTTCAACCAACAAGAAGGAAGATATGCTGAAATTGCTAATCAGATTGCATCTGCCGCAAAGAAAAGAGGTTATCATGCTGATTCGATTGGAAGATATGACAAGAAAGATGACAATCGTGCACAAGGTTACAATGCTGCTGCTGCCAACAAGAAGGCGTACAACAGAGGCAAAGTTTTCAATGACAAAATTGACTATGCATTCAACAAGAAATTTGACCAAAACTTGAGCGAGAGGGGTGGATTTGAGGAAGAAAATGGACATAGTGCTCATAAACTCGACGAGTACAAAGACAAACAGAAGGCGAAAAAGCTTTTAAGAGGAGATCACACAGCTGCAAATGCTCGTGACGATGCCCAGAGAGCTTTGAAAGAAAGCAACTATAAACAGAACGCAGCGCAAAAGCACAATCAAGCTGGTTCCTATGGAAAATCAGACAAAAATCTCGACAAGGCAGGTGCTACTCAAGATTCCCAGGCAGTCCAGTTTGACAGAAAAGACAGCAAATACGCAGCTGAAGACAAAGGCACACAGAAAGCGATTGCACAAAAGAATCATTACGCAAACAAGGACGCCGTTGCAGCCCGTCAGGCTGCAGCCAGTCATGCAGGTGACCAACTCCATGCAGATAAAAAGTACTATGGCGGACACGGCGGGGCTAAGGGAGGCAATACTGGAACAGTTGGTTACGGAAACAATGGAGGTCATGGTGGCGGAACTGGGGCACAAGGCTCTGGATCTCATGGTGAAGGGAGTGGAGGACTCAGCAATCACAAATATGGCGAGAACGCACATCAACTTGATTCCTCGAAACAGCACGCTGCAGAGAAAGCAGGAGCTGTTGATGCCCGTCTGCAAGATTATTTGAAATCCAAGAATAAAGTAGACTTTGCCCAGATTAAGAGTCTTAGAGATCACAGGAACGGAAAGTTTGCCCAGGGTGTTCACAGTGCAGAAAACAAAGGATATCATTCTCAGCAAGGACAGGCAGCCAAGACAGCTAGCGGAACAGATAAAAAGCTTGCTGATGCACACGCTCATTCCAATGCCAAAGCTGCAAAGCATGACCTTGATGAAGCATTATTCGATAAAGAAAACTATAGAAAGAGACTGCAAGACTCCAACGAGAACTTCAGAAAACGAAAACAATTCTACCATGATAAGAAATCAGGAGGAAATAATGCCGAGAAGCTTATTTACAACAGAAAACGAATTGAAAATGAGTTCGGACAGACCCAGGCTGCATCGAAACAACATCAAAATCAGTTCCAGAAAGCCCACGCATCTCAGAAACATAACCAAGCTACAAGAAGAGATGGGTTTGATGATGTTAGAAAGTCATCCAATGGTTACCAGCTCAGCAACAATAAGAAACATGCCAATGGAAATTCTAACAAACAAGCCCAAGCTGCTGGAAAGCAACAGGCCTATGGAGCAGGACACAAGAAAAACATTGCCACACATAACTCTGTACAACACCAGAACCATATCCAGAGAAAAGAGCAAGACTTGCATGACAAAGCTATAGGCGCCAATTCACAACTTGCTAATGGTCATAATAATGCTGTTGCAAGAGACCAACAAACACGTGGCAACGGTGGTGGCAGTCTAGGCGGTATTGGTGGAAATAATCTATTTGCTGGTCTCGGGCACAGTGGCACAAGCCGTGGTTCAAATGCTGGCGTTGGTGTTGGTGTTGGCGTTGGCGCTGGAGTAGGAGGACTCCGTGGAACTAACAGCTTTGGTGGCGGTAACACTGGCTACGGTGGACCTCGTTCAACTTTCAAACGCGGCAGAAATAGCTATGGAACAGGAACCGGCAGAAACCTTGGAACAGGCCAAAATACCGGTAATTACATTGGTACTATCGGAAAAATTGGCAGACGAAACTATGGTGGAAACCAATACAACAACGGCAACAGTTTCGGATCATTCCAACCCTTTGGTTTGAGTTCTTTTGGTTCTCTAGGCAATAGTGGAGGTTATGGAAGTCAAAAACGCAGTGGTGCCCGTCCGTTTGGTTCCTCGAGCCTTCTTGGTTCATTCTCACCATCATTTCGGTTCGGAAAACCTCAAAATGCCTTTAGAACAAGCGCCAATTTCGGTCGTTTGTACTAACATTTGTTTCTAATATACTTTGCTAAACAGATAATATATTTAGGAATGGGTGTTATAAATCTGTTTCACATAACCCAAAGATTTTTAGATTGTTCTAGATTTTGAAATAAAACACTGTGATTTATTTCTTGTTGGTTAGCTTTCTTTCTTTAATCTTGGCACTAAAGTTCTGAATGCATGCATAAAAACAGCCACGGTGCCGTTCAGTATGAATAACATGGGACTAAAATGTGTGTTTTATGTGATAACGTGCCATTATTTAAACATCAGCTGTTACTTGTTAGCATATGGATTATGGGAAACATAGTATACGGAAAAACACCTCTATACATATATATAGGCTACTATTTTTGATTAGCAGCAAAGTGTCTCATATTCATTTTCCAGTAACCTTTGGTATATCAGTCCTTAATCACACGCTGGAATTTTTTTTTAATTGTTCGACTGAGAAGCATCGATCCGAAATGCTCACCTCTTATTCGGAAGCTTTACTACTAAGGTTGGCTCCACTATCATCATTAGTATTATGGTATGAGTTGTCCTGTTGATGTTTTTTTGTTTTGTTTTAGGTACATATATTACATACAATAATTTAAGGGTCACGCTATATTTTTCAAAAAGTATCTAATGTAATTTTGATTGGCACTTTATTATTATATTACCTGATCGTGTGGAAAACAATAACACATAAAACTATAATAGAGGATATTAAATGAGTTGCCAGTAATTATCAAATTAATGTCCTGAGTGAAATAATTTGTCTTTGTCACGAGCTTTGGCTTTCATGAGGGACATAAATTTGATAATAAATGGTAACGAGTGTAATATTCTATTTATTATCCCTGCCAAATGCTATTGATTGTCCCTAAAATGTTTTAGCTGCCCTGTTTTTTTTAAACACACCATAATGAAATACCACACATACTATGCACATAGCAACGTCAGTGTGTTGACTGAAAAATATTTTATTTCAAAACCGAAAACGGATTGGACACAAATTCGAAAACTTACTGGGTCCTCTCCTATATATATATATACATACATACAATATATTTGCAATGACGACATTATTTAATATATTATTTACAATAAACAAACAAACAAAAGAAAAACAACGAAAATAATATGAAAGAAAGACATCACAAATATACAAAACTAATATAAAAGAAAAAGGTGATAAGTCACGTGTAGACAGACAACTCAATCATAATCAAATTCGAAGACAATAAAATGAATATAGACATTTAAATTTATTTTATTCTAATCAAAGCGATGGGTTTGTTTTATAAATATTTGGACACTTTAGAATATAAGTTTGTTACTTAAGTCAGTTAAAATATTTCTTCAATATAATAATAATTTTAGGTTCATTGGTTGAAAAAGTTGTAATGAATTGCATAGAACCTGCCTCTGTTGTTCATAATTTTTACATTCTAATAGAAAATGGATATTGTTTTCTAAATAGTGTCCACAATTACAAGATGGGTCTGTAGTTAGTCCACATTTGTATAGATCTGCGTTTAAGGTGCTGCATTCATGTCTTAGTTTTGTATGTAACATATTTATTGGTCGAAATAAGATGAAAAATAGGATGGAAGTTTATCTGCATTTGGTATTATTTCGTTTTTGAAAGATTATATAGTTTCACAATTTCTTATTAGTGGTTTAAATTGTTACAAAGACCAATTGATTAATAAATAAATGACATTTCTAATACTAGTATATTAGTTCTAACTAAAGGTGTCGAGATATTCTCCCCATTTCTTAGTCTGTAAGGAACCCTTTGTTCTAATCTTTATGGAATACAATCAGTTAAGAAGTCAGGAGTCATTCTTTTAATTATTTTAAACATTGTACACAACTTTTTAGCTTTCCGTCTTGCAGCAAGTATTGTTAAACCTGTTTCAGTGTATAATGAATATATTGAAGCAAATTTTGGCATACCATTAATTACTCTAGCAGCTTCCATCTGTACCTTTTCTAACATATCAGAGTTTTCCTGGGAACACCCATCCCATACTTCAGAAAAATATCCAAGAATAGGGCGAATGAAAGTTGTATAAATTATCATTAAAGTTTGACTATCTAATAAATATTTGTATTTTCGTAAAACAGATATCATTGCTGAAGCTGATTTACAAATACTTTGAATGTGACTTGACCATTTTGCATCATCTGAAAACGTTAAACCAAAATGTTTATGTATCTTAGTTATAGTTATAGCTGAGTTACCAAATACAAGGTGTGGTTCATTTAAAAGTCTTGATTTTGAAAACAGTAAAACTTTAGCTTTATTAGGATTAAAAGTAACTAGCCATTTTCTTGACCATTCATGTAGTTTGATAGATTAGTATTTAAGTCGCTTTATATGATTGAAATATTGTTGGACGATGTTCCTATATTTGTGTCATCAGCAAATAGCCTAATTGGTCTGCGATATCATTGACATAGACTAAAAATAAAAATGGCCCTAGCACCGAACCTTGGGGTACACCAGCCTTAAGAATACCACAATTTGACAGCGTTCCATTAATATGTACTCTCTGTTTTCTATTAGAAATGTAATTGTCAATCCACTGTAAACGTTTGCCATTGATACCATATTGTTTAAGTTTATGTATTAATCCTCTGTTCCATACTCTGTCGAAGGCCTTAGACATGTCACAAAATACCGCACAAAAATAGTCTTTATTGTCTAATAATTTACAAATTTTGTTATATATTTCGATTAATTGAAATACAGCACTGTGATCTGGTCTGTAGGCACACTGAAACTTATAAAGTAGATTGTTAGATATGATATAATTATATAAATGTTTGAACATAATTCTTTCGAATATCTTACCAACACAGTTTATTAATGATATAGGCCTGTAATTCGAGGGACAACTTTTATCTCCATTTTTTAATAATGGTTTTACATGGGCATGTTTCCACCTGCTGGAAAATTCAGATGAAAGGAATGACTTATTAAAGTGTAATTGAAGAGGAATCGAAAGATAATTAGCAATACGTTTTAGTAGTTTATGATTTATTTCGTCACGGTTACTTGGTTTATTCGGTTCTAGCATATTAATTATATCCAGTATTTCTCCTGTTGTTATTATTACTGTTTCAAAAGATCTTTCGGAACTTTTCTAAAAACAAATGGTAGAACAATATTTGAGTCATCATCTGATGAGACTGATAAAAAAAATAGTTATTCAATACTTCGGCTGTTTCAAAATCGGTAAAAGCTACAGGCACATTAGAGGTAGCATCTTTAAGAGGCGGTATGATAGTTTGAGGAGTGGATGCTTTTTTAAAAATATATTTAATATATTGCCAGTAAGTGGTTCTGTTATTGTTACAGAGAACTGGCAAATTCTTCTTTAGCTCTTTTTTTTTTTAAATATTATTAACTTTATTTCTTTGATTTTTGAATTCACGTTCATCAGTCGATTGTTAAGATCTTAAAGCTATTTTCCTAAGTGGGTCTCTAATTCGTAATTCTTTTCGTAGTTTACTATCAAACCATGGTTTATCATCAGGTATAATGGTGACTTTTTATGTGGTATACATTGATTTTTAATTATTATCTCAAAATTTTCTCATGCGTTACTGACATTTTCATTTTTTTCAAATATCGTTTGCCATGGTTCATTTTTCATTAATTCATTTAACTTTTCGAAATCACCCTTGTTATAGAGCCATATTTGTCTTCCATAAGCTCTAGCAGTTCATTGAAAGTTATTTAGTATGACGTAAGTTGCTTTATGGTCACTAACAGTTGCACTTAACGAAATAACACCACTCTCATTGATTTCGCAGGTATCTGTAATAAGAACTGGGTCAATAAATATCGCGCTATTTGCCATTACGCGTGTCTATGTGTCTACTGTATTAGACAGGTGTTTATGCATGATTAGTTCGTGCAATACGTTACATTTATATGAGAGCAAATCTTGATTCAAGTCACCGACAATAATAACATTGTCGCGCATACTAACAGCTCTGTCACGTGAATATTCTAATCTATCCCAGAAAGAAGCTGGTATTGTATTTGGACGATATACAACAGAAATAAGCAATTTTTTTTTTTTTCTACCCATATGATTTCATCTTGGATTGTTTTGATGTGTTCATTCGCCTATACAAATTGTTACTATTTAATATATATTGTTTCATTATTTTTTTTAACCATATATTTTTAAATAGCAATTTATGTTTACAACGACGAAGTTTCATGGTTCACTGCGTTACTATAGGAAAATAGTTGGGGAAGCGTATGAATGTCAAGGCCAATGTCATTACCATCAGTTTTAGTACGAGAACTTTCATTGGATAAACAGAACAAA
>JAULBS010023107.1:0-10624 GCA_032355785.1 Symmetromphalus regularis
CCATCTGCAAGACTAGACTGATGCCATCTGCAAGACTAGACTGATGCCATCTGCAAGACTAGACTGATGCCATCTGCAAGACTAGACTGATGCCATCTGCTAGACTAGACTGATGCCATTTTGACTGGTTCATATGTGTGAACTTATCACTTTGTAGTACTAGTAGTCCAACTTAAGGTCTTGTTTATCGTCTCTTCTTGAAAAACCATGTATGAGACCAATTTCTATAAATAGCATTTTGATGATCATCAGGTGCCTTGAACCAGTATTCATCCATTTGACTAGCTATTTATTTTGATCAGCCAATCAGATGCAGTAAATTCACCGAATTTCAAAACCCACATGTTCCAGAATGTTTTTCTTCCTTCTGAACAATTTTGTTATTGTCACATACATGGTTTTGCAAGAACAGCGACAATATGGACATATAAAAAGTCACTTCCTGATACTCTGAAAAAGTTGCCAGTATGGCTGAAGCAGGTTTCCTCTGAAGACCATGAGTTCTAAATACTGTATGTTTAACACCTATTAAATAAATAATATACTGGGGTGTGGTTAAATTAATTTCCAACTGTATCTTAACTGAATGTCTTTTATTCTCTTGCAGGTTTCCACCTCAACTATAAACCGAAATCAGACTCGGACTAATTCTTTATTTGGTTTCCATGGAAATTAAATCCTCTTCTGGAAACCTCGTACAAGTTTCTTCTCTTCATCAAACGTGGACAACAGTTTTTATTTACACAGTAATCAGGTCAACAAATTTAATCCATGGGTGACATGTTTCTGATGGTTCCTTTGGATGTATCCAGTTATTTTCCAGGGGTCTAGCATCCATACATGGAGACACACAGTTGCGTACCATCTGAGATTACAAATATATTTTTTTTAATTGTAATTGGAAGTGTGTGCGCAGACAATAGTGTTTTACTCCATTGCCGAAAAAGTCTGCGTACCACCTGAAAATCCCAAGCTAGGCCCCTGTTTTCTTACCCTTTTCATTCACCGTCAGTTGCAACTTGGAAGAATTAATGTTTTGTTTTTCCTTGAGGAGCTTCGGTACACAAACTGAAGGCAGTATTTTACTGGTTTGATGTCGGCATGCAAAGACAAGAGCTTGTATGTGTTTTTACTCTTCGGATTCTGGTCTACCGATGTTGGTCATGTGAATTGGAATGTTACAATCTTTTACAGCATTTTGTAGATTTTGTCAAACATGATTTATTAGTGATATTTAGTTTTTACCTAGTCATCCAGTACAGTTTCTCAGGCTTTTCTCATCTTCAAATATATACGTTAGTATTATTTTTTAGGATGCATATGTCATATTTTTATGTGGAGATCATTTTTTGTCCCATTTTTTAAGCATATCGGTTGTAAAACAAAATTGGGTGTCACATGTATCCGGCTGCAAGAGGTTTCCCAAGTTGTTTTGTGTATTATCATTATTATCATATTAATTTTTTTAAATAACCAACAAAATATCGATTGTGGTGAAAGAATGAAGTCAATTTATTTTAGATTTTGGTAGAAAAACGTAAATCATTTCAAACCAGTGTGTTGTATGGTTTTAGATCTGACAAAGGTCTGCTCAAGATTAAAAATGGATATGAAATGTAAATATGTTTTACCCATGGGTATATGTTTATAATTAACTAGCTGTTGATTTAAATGCAAAATTGAAAATGAACTGTAAATATATTTATTTTTAATAAAAAGAAATGCTTTAATTTGGTGCTTTGTAAATGTATTGGAGATCTCACGAAAAGAGGACTATTTTTTGTAAGTGTACATAGATGTTAAATGTATGTGGAATGATTTGACAGTGGCACGTGTTCTGTACTATTTTTATCTGTTTGTCTAGTAATGCCGTAATTTGAAATTAATGGGGGAGTATGGTTTAACACTTCTGAGTTAATGATTAAAAATAAAATGTGGACTTAATGGAATATTAATTTTTAATGATTCATGTTTGATCTTAAAGACTATTCAAAGTCATAATGTATATTTAGTGTACATGTATTGACTTCAAATTCATAATGTATATTCTGTATACATTTAATTATTTCATTCATGTGTATTGGATGTACATGTATTGACATGAGTCATAATGTATATTCAGGATTTAAGCTACTGTTCACCAATTCGCCAAATATGAATTAAAATGGAATTTGGCGAGTGCTCTGGATTATGAAATCGCCAAACAGCTAATTACAAAATCGTGTCATTTTTAATTTGCCTCTGTTACTTGTGTAATTCCTGCCTTTAATTGGTCAGCGAACCATCTAAATACTATTTGCTGTATCTGCACATTTTTATGTGCACATACACAGTTCATTCAGACAACATTGGAAGAGTTCGAACTCGGTAACTTTGTTGTCTATCAAAATAACTGCCTTTTCCGTTACTTATGATTCATTTGCTACACTTCAGATGATTGCATCTCTGGTAATGTCGCTCTGTTCTAACTGAAACTGAATTTGTCAACAAAATTTCTGGCCAAATTGCTAATGATTTTTATGGTCCAGCTTAAACCTTGTATGTTCAGTGTACATGTAATTAACATGAAAGTCATAATGTATATTGAATGTACGCGTAATAGACATGAAATTCATAATGCATATTCAGTGTAAACATTGACTTAGAAGTCATAATGTACATGCAGTGTATTTAAGTTAGCTTTATTTTCTTGTGTCAAAATCTCGTACATTTATATATATTGGTTTTTCATTTTTATATATTGCAATACATTTATTCACAATATATTCACATCCGCATTTAAATGAATGCAAAGTTGACTACATATTTATGTTTAGCAATGTAATTCTCAAAATGTATTAAATAGTAGAGGTACATGTAATTATAGTAATCACTTTAAGACACATGAATTGTGTGTCTAAGAATCAAAATATAAAACATTTGAGAAGTATGCATATATGTAAATGTTGATCAGTGATTTCATTGTCATTTATTTATATTTGTTTAATGACCCCCTCCCCCCTCCCCTCAGCACAAAAGTAGATCCCGACTATTGGGGGATCATTTTTGTTTCGCCTACATGTATCTTACCATAAAAATGTTGACATACCTATATCCAATAAAGATTCAGAAATGCTCCATTAGATATTAGGGACTACAAACGAATGTGCCCAAAGATTAATGGAAGGCCGAAGCCAGCTTTTAACTATATTTAAAAAATATATATACATTGTATTTAAATCAACCATAGAAAAAAAATACATATAAATTAAAAATAAAGGCAATTCCTTTAACTCTGTTAATGAGCAATGTTCTTTATTTATTTATTTATTTAAAAAAATAATATACATGT
This sequence comes from Symmetromphalus regularis, assembly GCA_032355785.1. NCBI lineage: Eukaryota > Metazoa > Mollusca > Gastropoda > Neomphalida > Neomphalidae > Symmetromphalus > Symmetromphalus regularis. The sequence continues at coordinate 3,332 of JAULBS010023107.1, forward strand.
ATGGTGGCTGATATAAGCCTGCTTTCACATTTTGTTTTTGTCTTTTCTTTTTAATAATAAACATAAATAAAACATAAAACCAAATTGCCAAAAACTAAAGAAATAATGGATGTTAAATCAAACTGCCAAAACCTCTGACCTTATACAAGCTACTTATAAGGCATTTATTTATTTTTATTCACCATTAATAAAATATGTTCTTACTTAACATGTAAGAAATGGTGGATGTGTCGTTTAAAATTTAGATAATTTTAACAGATCTTCTGATGTTTATTATAAATACTCAAAAATGATACAAAAAATAGGTCACTATAATACATATTTCTAAACTTGACAAAAGTTGTAATATACATTTCTTGACTTTGTACAAGAGAAGGTCACTGTAATACACATTTCTAGATGACACAGAAGTAGGTCACTGCAATATACATTTCTAGATGACAGAAGTAGGTCACTGTAATATACATTTCTAGATTAATGCCAAAAATAGGATACTGTTTGTTTCAAAAAGAAATGGATGAACTGACATTTAATTATACAATGAATATGTTACTAGTACCAAAACATTTTGAAGTTTTGAACACACACTAGCTTGCATTAGATTTTAATTGTTTTATTCCCAACAAATAAGGAACCATCAAAAAATAAATCAGACACACTGAAATCATGTCAGACTTAATTTTTAAAGAAAAAGGAGGTTGTTGTCTCGTCACTTAAATGTATTTATGACACTGATCTTGACATTCAAAACTATATATGACATCATCACCATTTTGAAAAAGTGCAGATGACATCACTAAAACTAGAAAATATACAATGTAACATCCATAATGATATATGATAGCATATCTCTAAACAGTTGCACATTTAGAAAGTTTAAATAATAGAATGATTAAAATTGTTTGGGGTAATAAATAGAATATTAAACTTGCTACCATTTATTATAACATTTATATCCCTTGTGAAAAAAAGTTGGCTCATGACAAAGAAAAATTGTTTCACTCAGGACATGTGTGATAATAAATGGCAACTCGTTTAATCACCTCTATGCAGTGTATAGACCTGACAGATACTATTTTAAAATGAAGGTCTGTAGCCTGTTACCGTTAACATGATTATTTGCAATACCAAGATAAATAACTCAAAATAATTATTATTCAAAGGTCCCTAGCCTATTAGCTTTAACATGATTATTTGCAATACTAAGATAAATAACTCAAAATAATTATTATTCAAAGATCCCTAGCCTATTAGCTTTAACATGATTATTTGCAATACTAAGATAAATAACTCAAAATAATTATTATTCAAAGGTCCCTAGCCTACTAGCATAAACATGATTATTTGCAAAACATGGGTAAATAACTCTAAACAACAATTATTAAAAGAATTTTTTTTAAATGTTTTTCTTGCTGTTTTCTTAAATCCATTTTGCTGGAAATTCAACAAGAGTCTCGATAGCAGATTCAATTTTTCAACCCAGATTTGGGCACTTGATGTCATCAATTTGTTTTGTTGGGTGGAGTTGGGTGGATACGATGAGAGTATGCTGCATGTACTACTCAAACATCACATCTCTCATGAATACACTTAATTTTAATCATTATCACTATATTATCAATCAAATTATTTAATACCATCGCAATTTATTACATCATCATGTGTTATATCTTTTATGTCAAATTTTTTGCACAATAAATCGATCTTGCTAGGGTTTTACATGTTATAAAATAATGTGCCAATATCACACTTAGATACGTGTAATTATGTTATGTAAAGATTACAGCAGAAAAATCAATACTAACAGTTACTGATACCTCAATCCACCCTAAAAATCATCACTAAATATTTGTATTCGTTGCTTTAATAATTTTATACTATTTTACCTATGTGAAATACACATTTTATTCTTAAAATTGATGAAACAATGTATGTTCTGTATTTCAACATAAATATTTGGACTGTCACCAATTCTGATTGGGCATACTTTTATTTATTTCCCTAGGTAATTAATTCTGGTAATACATTGCTTTATATTTTCTATACATGTAATAGTGTGTATGATCTTTCAAATGCAATACATTTCAACACAGATATGTTTTTTGACGGCTGCCACCTTATGCAACTATGATTGTGCCCCTTTAAGAATGTAAATATACTCGACCAAAAAAGAAAGTATGCATATTGAAAAAAAAAAAATTCCCTTGGGTGGTCACAGTCCATTGGCAGTAAAAACGATCACAACTTGTGATATTACTGTACACACACCTCCTAAATGGTATGATTATCTACATTTTGTAATCCCAAAATTTCTGCTATGAATTTCGTTTGGTTTATGAAATAAATTACTTTTGATTACATGCATACTTTCTTTTTTGGTTGAACATAGTAACAACTTCTTTTCAAATCGCTGAGTAACAATAAATTTCAGTCTTTAGGGAAAAGGAATCTTGAGCTTGTTTGTATTTTAACATTTGTTTTGCTGTGTTTTCATTTTTGTTTATTTTTGTTTTTATCCATTTCACTTTAACAAAATATGTCCACCATAGCTGGCTATTTGTGTTACTTTTGGCCATCTTGATTTTATTTCATTATTATTTTATATTTATGACCACACATCGTTTTGAGATTTCATGTCATTACATTAAGAAACTGTAAAATTGTGTTATGTCTGTTAGGGTTTGTTAAAAGTATGTGGATAATGTTATACTTTTAATTGTTGACAATGTCATTTGAATTTTACTTAATTTCACTTTGTTCTGTTTGAGGAATGATGTATTTATTATGAATGTTATCAATTGATGCTGATATTTTGATAGTCCTATAGTCTTATCCAAAGATGAACTGGTATTGGAATCTGGGTTTGGCATCCCATGGTTTTCAGGCTCCTTAAAAAGTATTGTAAAGTCTAAATTAGGCAAGCCATGTGTTACCACTGACAAGTAAATTGTATTTAGTGGACTAACCTTATTAGTCTGTTTCAACATTTAATTTTATCAAAATCAGAAAGTTTTTTTTAATCTCTATAAAACAACCTTTTAACATTTTTGAATCAGTCAAGTTTCCATATTGGTACAGTAATAATGGTAATAAGTTTTGGGTTTTTTATTTCAATGATTTTCATGGATCATATATAATACACAAAAATCTGTTTGGTCTAATTTTGATTTGTACATGCTTGTGCTTAAGTTGTAAGCCTTATTATACAAGTATCATGCAATGTACATTTGTTAAAATGATGGGACTTCAACTATTAAAATATGTCCGTTCCATTTATTATCACTGTTTTATTGATTTATACTCTTATACATATAAGTCAAATTTTTGATTGCAATTAATTTCACTATTAGTATTACATGTTCAACGTATGTCTTCTTTTAGGAAACTGTCCAATTTCAGATATGTTACATTTAGTTTAATTACTTGTAGTCATGTTATATATGTAACACCTTGTGCATTACATGTGCAGCCCCTGTAATTAAGAAATTGTCCATGACAAAATAAATGCTATGGAGATATAGTGTCCATGGCATTTTTCCAAGGCAATTTTAGCATAAAATATTCTGTATTTTTAATAATTTAAAAAAAAAGTAAATTTGTTTTATTTAACAACACCTCTAGAGCAAATTGATTATTATCTTATCATCGGCTATTCGATGTCAATAAAATGGTAATTTTTACATATTTATTTAGGTGAATCCCGCTGCCGCTACATAAGGTACTCTTTCCGATAAGCAGCAAGCAGTCTTTTATATGCACTGTCCCATAGGCTGGACAGCACATATCACGGCTTTTGATGAACTTGTTGTGATTCACTAGTTGGAACAAAAAATAGGCAAAATAGACCAAACTACAAATGGGTCTGGTGAGAAGGATCGATCTGATGACCAACTGGTTCACATGCAGACACATGTCCATGGTAAAATAAATGCCTTGGAGATATAGTGTCAATGACATTTTCCACAGCAATTTTTGCATAAGGTATACTGTATTTTTAATAATAAGAAAAAAATACACCTTGATAAAAAAAAACATTGTCCTCAGCAAAAAAATGAGAATGAAAAGCTCTGCGGCATTGTCCATGGCATTGCCAATTGCCGCGAGCAATTTCAGGGGTTGCATGTGCATTGTAGTGGGTTTAATTCTTTTAGGGGATTCGAGGGTGGGTTGGGTTGGAAGCATTTGTTTGCTGGTGTAGATTTTGTTTTGTGTAGTGCACCATATAAAATAAGTGTGCATTCTTCACTTAATAAAACAATATTTATGGGTTAAGTGCAACAACACTTGCTGATTAATGTTTAATATAAAATTTGTAGATGTATTATAAAATGTTATTTTTCGATTGATGTCCGTCTGCAGTGTCAAATGATATTTCTTGGGGAAGTAAAATTAAATTGGTATATACATGTGTATGTGGTTAAAACAAGTAAAATTATGTGTCAAATATGAGCTGTAACTTATGATATTTAAGTTAAAACAATTAAATTTACTGGTTAAGCCTGATCTTGTAGTAAGATTTATTGGTAAAGCCTAGCCTAGTAATAAGATTTATAGGTAAAGCCTGGCCTAGTAATAAGATTTATAGGTAAAGTCTGGCCTAATAATAAGATTTATATGTAAAGCCTGACTTAGTAATAAGAATTATAGGTAAAGCCTGGCCTAGTAATAAGAATTATAGGTAAAGCATAGCCTAGTAATAAGATTGATATGTAAAGCCTGGCCTAGTAATAAGAATTATAGGTAAAGCATAGCCTAGTAATAATATTTATATGTAAAGCCTGGCCTAGTAGTAAGATTTGTAGGTAAAGCCTGGCCTAGTAATAAGATTTATAGGTAAAGCCTGGCCTAGTAATTAAGATTTGTAGTTAAAGCCTGGCCTAGTAATAAGATTTATAGGTAATGCCTGGCCTAGTAATAAGATTTATAAATAAAGCCTTGTTTAGTACTTGAATTTATTGGTAAAGCCTGGCCTAGTAATAAGATTTATAGGTAAAGCCTGCCCTAATAAAAAGATTTGTATGTAAAGCCTGGCCTAGTAATAATAAATATAGGTAAAGCCTGGCCTAGTAATGAGATTTATCGGTAAAGCCTGGCCTAGTAATTAAGATTTATAGTTAAAGCCTGGCCTAGTAATAAGATTTATCGGTAAAGCCTTGTTTAATACTTGAATTTATTGGTAAAGCCTGGCCAAGTTATAAGATTTATAGGTAAATCCTGGCCTAGTAATAAGATTTATAGTTAAAGCCTGGCCTAGTAATAAGATTTTTTGGTAAAGCCTTGTTTAGTACTTGAATTTATTGGTACGGCCTGGCCAAGTAATAAGATTTATAGGTAAAGCCTGGCTTATTAATAAGATTTATAAGTAAAGCCTAGCCTAATAATAAGATTTATGTCTATATCCTAGTCTACTAATTAGATTATTATGGGCTAGTAATAATGGTTATCAGTAAAGCCTGGGATTTTTTGGTAAAGCCTGGTCTAGTAATGGAACTTGTTGGTAAAACCTAGTCCAGTAATGTTTGTTTTTTGCAAAGCTTGGGATTTATTGGTAAAACTTGGTCAAGTAATAAGAATTATGGGTAAAGCCTGGTGTAGAGGTAGGATTTATTAGCAAAGCCTGATTTGATAATGGGGTTTATGGGCAATAATAATGGGAGTTGTTGGTAAAGACTAGTCTAGTGATGGGATTTGTTGGTAAACACTTGTCTAGTGATGGGATTTGTTGGTAGAGACAGGTCTAGTGATGGGATTTGTTAGTAAAGTTGTCTAGTGATGGGATTTGTTGATGAAGACTGGTCTAGTTGTGGGATTTGTTGGTAAACACTGGTCTTGTAATGTTGGTAAAGACTGGTCGAGTGATGGGATTTGTTGGTGAAGACTGGTCTAGTGATGGGATTTGTTGGTAAAGACTGGTCTAGTAATGTTGGTAAAGACTGGTCAAGTGATGGGATTTGTTGGTAAAGACTGGTCTAGTAATGGGATTTGTAGGTAAAGACTGGTCTAATCATGTTGGTAAAGACTGGTCTAGTGATGGGATTTGTTGGTAAAGACTGGTCTAGTAATGGGATTCGTTGGTAAACACTGGTCTAGTGGTGGGATTTGTTGGTAAACACTGGTCTAGTGATGGGATTTGTAGGTGAAGACTGGTCTGGTAATGTTGGTAAAGACTGGTCGAGTGATGGGATTTGTTGGTAAAGACTGGTCTAGTGATGGGATTTATTGGTAGAGCCTGGTCTAGTGGTGGGATTTTTTGGTAAACACTGGTCTAGTACTGGGATTTGTTAGTAAAGTTGTCTAGTACTGGGATTTGTTGGTAAAGCCTGGTCTAGTGATGGGATTTATTGGTAAAGCCATTAATAATGGCAATATATAGTAGAGTGTGACGTTTCTGGTAAAAATGATATTTTAAGGTATTGTTTCGCATTCCTCAGGTTTTAGCAAGGAGTCGAGAAGGTATTATTTTAAAGAAAGTATTGCCATTTGTATATTCTGACACAAACCGTCTTGTTTGGTTGTGCATTTTTATACCTGTATGATGATAGATGTCTGTGTGCTCACTCTGTCTGTCTGTATGCCACCTCGCAGCTGCCTGGTGATCTGTTTTTATCTGATACATACCATGTCTTGTATACCATGTTGAACAATAAAGTTTCATTTCATCATTCTGTGTGCTTTGTCTTCAGTTCGTGTCAGCTGTTTTAATAAGCATCCAGTATATTATTTGTGACATAAGGCAATATTATGTATCTTTCTTGAAATATGATCTTAAAATACATTCACTTCAGGACTTTGCGGCCGAGGGGAATATACATATAACTCAGGTTGAGTGTGCCTGAGGTGTGACGGGTCACCAGATCAATACCTTACAGCAGAAGCCATTTGGACCGTTTCTTGTTCCTGCTGGTGATCCACAACTGTTCTAATAAAGGCTGTGGTATGTGCTGTCCTGTTTTTGGATGCACAAACATATCTTGCAGCTAAACAAAAAAGTAACGCAATAATTAAACGGTATGCTGGAGTGTTGAACTAAGTTTATGTATCCAGTTTGCGGAAGTTAAAAACATTGTTAATCCACTGCTGTTGCATGATGTATTCCAGGCACTGGCTTTGCAATACGGTTTTACATAGTAATTTCACTGATTTCAAGTTTGGTGAGTGATTGCTAGCTATTTGGTCCTGCAAGGGCAAAAATCCCTGAAATCCCAAAAATTTCCTGAAAGAGGTGGGGGGGGGTACGGAACACATCCTTGTCCAAAAAGTGGGGGGTATGGACCATCCCACTTCCGCCCCCCC
>JAULBS010023117.1:0-10623 GCA_032355785.1 Symmetromphalus regularis
TAATCTTACAGTGAATCAGGGTGCAGACAAGCGCGTTTTGTGCAATCGATTTTTTGAACATCATGCTAAATTAGCGAGTCGATCCGATTGTCAAGTTTGAGTTGTATTTTTACTTTGACGTCTGTGTAGTGTTAGGAGGTAGGGCTAGTGAATTTCTAAGTCTGGCTAGTGGATTAAAAAAAAATTCTAGAAGCCCTGATTTATTGTATGTGTATATCAATGAATTCAGAATTTTATGTTAATATAATTATTATCTGGAGACAGAAATTATATTTTCAAATGTTGTCTAAATGTCTAACAAACGAAACATTTTAAAAATGCTAACAGTTGATTTTTATGGGTCTAATTACCATATTCGTGTTGAAAAACCTGTCCTAACCATACTATTTTATTATCTCCCGTGTTGTAGATAAGTAAACATGAGCGGAAACCCTCTCAACTGGAGGCGATGAACAACTTGCCGCTCTACCCAACAGAGGACATCATATGGGATGAAAACATTGTTCCCACAGAGTACTTCTCAGGAGAAGGTGGGATACGTAGAGAATACAAAACAGCGTCCTGTTTAATACTGTATATATTACAAAGAATGTATTTTCAGTTGTAAGTCACAAGTGAAACTGAGTGACACACGACTGAAAATACAAGAGTTGTAATATATACAGAATCACACGGGACACTGTTTCCTGAAATTCGGAGATTTATTTTGACACATCCTCTCCCTGATAAGTTGCTACATGCTCATTTGCAATAACACTCATTTTTAGGTCTGACCTATTTTAATCCCTGGTAAGAAATATTGTCAGTTTAGCAGTTAACTGGCATTCACAACTGAATTTGTTTTATTCTACATTCAGATGAGAATAATATATATCAAATACAAAATTAGTGACAGTATGTATACAAAATATTTATTTTTGTAAATTTGTATTTATTTTTTTATAACCATTTTTTTTTTCTCAATACAAATTATTAATGTTTGGGGTTGACCAACTGGCAATGCCTATATTAAGGTCTCTCCAGAACAATTTAGAAATGTCAGTGTTAGGGTGTTGAAATCATTAATTTACATAAATGTATGTAAATATTGTCAGTAATGTGTAAAAAATAAATATTTTAATCCTAACGTGATAAAAAAAAGAATTTGTGTATAATAGGGCATGCTATTTCATGTTTGCCATTGTTCTGTTTGGGTGTCAATTATGCAACTTTCAGTCTATGTGAATCACTAATCAATTAAATAGTGAACCATTCCATGTTGAAATTAAAAGATACAAACTTTATAAAAAGGTTTTAAAATGTTTAAACACAATGTCATCTACTTGTATAATTGTAATCGAGCAACTAGTTACATTTTTACCAGGCAAACTGATCTTTCAGCTATCACAGATTTTAAAATATTGTCTCCTATATAACATGGCAGAAGTGTTACGGTATGTTTTGTTTTCAGGATGTCTGGCACTACCTAAACTAAATCTACAGTTCCTCACTCTTCACGACTACTTACTGAAAAACTTCAATTTGTTCCGACTGGAATCAACATGTAAGTAATGTTTTCACATTTCAGTATCTGTACTGTTAGTATTGAATGTTTTCTTTACTGTGCTTGGCAGTCCAAAAACAATCAACTGTGCTATCAAAAAATTGTATGTCAAAGAAGACAAGCCTTGTTTGACTGATTGCAATCTCAAGCCAACTTATGGGCTATTCATATCAAGTAGCAAAATAACTCAAAATGGATTATGACTATTTTTACAGGTGAACTTTATTTATGGCCTATGGTAAAGTCTTTGATTTGTTTTAGCATGGAGTTGTGTTTTTAAGGTCATTACTATTTTTCAATTTAAAGTTGTATTTTTTATTTATCCATAATTCAGTTACTTAATATGTAAATATATTTAAATATACATTTCTGCTAAACAAATCTTTGCTGATTTATCATAGTTATAATAATTTGCTTACAGTTGATGTCATTCCAACTAAAATGATGATTTTGACGAACAGCTGAGTATTATGTTTACTTTCTAGAGTTCTTTTTTACATTATATATTATTTGTGTGTTTATTTGTTTAGATGAAATCCGACAAGACATTGAAGATGCAGCCACTCATTTGAAGCCTTGGTAACTACTTATTCATGTTTTGATATCCTTTAATATTTGAATTTAATTGGACTGCAGGGATGACTATTGCAACAGGTGATGTGTGGGGAATGTACTGTGCATTTTAGAATCAAAGCTTTTGTTATACTTTGTGTTGTGAGAAGTGGCACACTGAAACACCAATATAAATAAGTTTCAAAAGGACAAACAACTGCCTTTTAAACCTTGTGTACCATTTACACAGTATACAACAGTATTTCACTCTGTAATTATTTTTTGTATTTCAGGCAAGCTGAAGATGGTAATTGTTTGTTTGGTGGTTGGGCACGAATGGCCCAACCTCTAGTGGCTTTCAGTGTAGTGGAGGTGAGTGAGGGGAGATAACTCTCATATTGTGAAATGAGTTTTGCAACCTTTATTTCATTTCTATTAGATTATTATTATAATGGAAACCAAGTGGAGTTAGTTAATTTAAAATATATATGAATAAAAAGAAAGAAGAATTTTATTTTTCACTAGATTTTATTTTATCTCATTGCAATATTCACCTTACACAGGCCTGTGTGTAAAATAATTTGAATAGGGAGGGGGTAGTTGATATTATGAAGGGTGAAGACACACTGAATGTTACAGGTACTATGTCATTCAGTGGAACAGAAAAAAACAACCTTGAAATGACCTTAGTATTACCCCTAATAGCCAATATTTATTTTTGTGCGGGGTGGGGCTCATTAAAAATATATTTAAAAATAAAGAGACAGGAAATATGTGGGGTATGGCGGAAAACATTTTGTAAGTTTAGGTATATGTTGTAAAATAAAAATAAAATATTTTGTAAGTTTAGGTGTGTTGTATAGTAAAAAAAAAATTAAATTGAAAAAAAGAAATTAAATTATTTTTTAATGCAGGTTTGAGCCAGTTTGAGTGTACAAGCTGATTTTCAAAAAAAGATAAATCCTCTTAAGCAAATTGTGTGTTTTGTCAGGTTGCAAAGCCAAAGGTTGGAGAAAATCACCCTGCTCAGGTTCGAGCCGATGTCACTGTGAACCTCAGTGTGAGACCCGAGGTGAAAAGTGAATGGGAAGGTAGGTGCTTTGAATTAACACAGATATGATTTTCCATAGTACTATAAAAATTATAATTGTCTATTTTATATTAAAAAATACTAAGCACCATTTGTTATCGGCAGCCATTCTAGCCATTCTATATTTCTCAAAATAATTTATGGGTTAAATCAGTTTGCCCCTTGATGTTAAAGAATCTATAAATGTTAATATCTTTAAAACTAAATGTTTGAACTACTTGTTTAACGATGTATAAATGTACATCACTATGTATTTTGTATAAATGTACATCACTATGTATTTTGTATATGTGTACATCACTATGTATTTTATATGTGTGTATATATCAAATAATACATTTTGTTGTATATAATGTTGCATTAGAATTGTAGAGAAGTCCTCAAGAGAGAATAGTCTTGTATTTATTAGTCACCTTCTGTAAATAAAGTATTATTATTATAAATTAAACTTATTTATAATGTTGAAACAGACGGCTTGTAAACATCGGACTCTGTAGCTGAATACCATGGTTCAAAACCCACTTCACTGTTTCAAAATTATCAAACATTTTATATCCAATAGCCGATGATTAATAAATAAATGTGCTCTAGTGGTTTATTAAAGAAAACAAACAGTAGTTACCTTGTTTGAATCCTCCATCAATATGAAATGAAATACTGGAAATTACATTTGTTCCATAATTGTGAGTAAAATGTTAAATAGATGACCCCTCAATAATTGTACCGAGTTTTAATTGACCCGTTTTAAGTATGACTTTGACTGCTTTGTAGGACTGCGGAAACATGATGTAGCATTTCTGGTGACACTGCGACCCATAGTGAACATGGGACACAAATATAATAACAAGGAAGCGTTCATTCCACAGGTTGGCTTGACATATGTACGAGGTTGTGAGATAGAGGGAATGCTTGACGATACAGGAAAAGTTATCGAAGAAGGTAATTATATTATTACAACATTTTTTATTCTCTGCAGCATGTTGCCAAAATATTGAGAAACATTTTAACTTTTTAGTTGTATAATGTTCATCTGATAACAATTTCTTTTTTTATAAAGTCTTGCTCCTGCTCGAGTTCTGAAACTTGGTACAGGGTTTCTGTTCAGCAATCCTTACAAACAAACAGAACTATTTTCATCTGTTTAAGTTAATGACTTTACAAATTTTAATGCAAATTTAAGATTGTAAATTGTTATGTTTCTCTCCTTGATATTTGATTGGAAATGTTCCAGGCCTGTCAAAGTCTAGTTTTACATCACCCGTTATTTGTTTGCACATCACCCGTTATTTGTTTGCCCTAAAATTTGGACATCATTTACAAGCAGACAGTTTATTGTTAATATAATAGCTTATTTTGTAAATGGTTATACATGTCTACATTCTGAAACATATCATCCGTGACAGTTCTCACAAACTAGTAGAGATATTTTTAAATTTGAGTAATTATTAAAAATAGTGTAATATATTTTATGATTTTATTACTCCAGGTCCAGAGCCGAAACCTGAATTAACAGGTGACACGAGGACATTCCGCGTATGGCTAGATCCCAACCAGTACCAGCAAGACAATGCCCGGGCTATTGACGGGCACGAGGTGGGTAGTTTGTGAAGAGTTCAAGAGTAAGATACACATCTACGCTCTTAATCACTAATACTACCATTCATCAGTTGTATTAAAACATAGCTGTGTTAAAACATTTTACATTTTATGGTAAAAATATTACACTGGAAAATAGTTTGTGGCCTTGTCCTTTTGAAGTTATTTTTCTGGAATGCAGGAAATGAATTTGAATTTAAATATGAATAGGCATGAAATGAAATCTTGATACAGATCTCACAATAAATTTATACTACATTGACTGGCAGTGGGTCCTAACTGTTCCACATCAAAGAAGTATGCGATGTTATTGAGCAGTATCACTGTTAATGATGTCAAGCAAATTTGCCAGTATTAAGCGCTATGCTACAAAAGGGATGTACCCCAATCTGCTGTTAGTCATTTAATTCAGACCTTCCCATGGTGGATTCATGCTTGTTTAGAGAACAGTGAGGAACAGTGTTTTTATAAATTAATAATGCATTAATCATTAACTTTAATTTTATAAACTAACCTTGCCTCCTATTTAGGTTTGAATGGACCACATCTATATCCTGGCAAAAACATTTCATGACAGTCTTTTAACATGTCATTGCTTCTGCTCTCGCACTCACTTCTATTACAGTAAATGTTATACTACTGCTGTTATAAAGTATTATGTTTGAATATCCACCTACTTATTTACAGTTGGGTGTTTTCTCAGTAAATACTAACATTTATTTCTTTTATTATATTTCAGGATGTGTACGAATCATTTAATGTGATAATGAGAAGAAAGCCGAAAGAAAACAACTTCAAGGCGGTGCTGGAGACGATCCGTGACCTGATGAACACGGACTGTGTGGTGCCTGACTGGCTTCATGATCTTATTCTGGGATACGAGGACCCCCATGCTGCTCATTACTCGAGGTGAGAAAACACAAAAGATTTGTTTTTGGTTATAGATTTTCTAAAATACTCCAGGAAGATGATATAGCTCTGATGTAGTGTCTGCTTGAGATGAAATGGGTCAGCCGATCAGTCCCCTTCAGATGACCCATTTGGGCTTTTGTTATTCCAGCTGTTTGTTCACAACTGGTGTACCAAGAGACACGGTAGGTGCTTTTAGTATTTAGGAAAGCACATATGAAAGATCCCTTGGTGCTAATCACAAAGATAAGCCTATAGTGGTAGCAGAGTTTTTCTAAAAACCATCTTTTACTAAACATATGTTTGTCACCCAGTAGCTGCTGAATAAACAATGTGCTGGGATGTCATTAAACAACCAATCCTTTCATTATTTTCTACAAGAATGTTATAAAGTTTTCTCAATTTATAACATAGGGTTTTTATGTATTCACTAAGAATTGTATTAACACTTCATTTGTGTGGTTGTTTTGTTTTCAGAATGCCAAACCAGATCCCCAATCTTGACTGGAACGACACATTTCTGTCTCTGTCTCATCTCAAGTCGTGCTTCCCCGATCACAAGATAGAGTTAACCACTGATGATCCACTGAAACAGGTGCCACCGTTCAGGTTAGCTCATAATTATAACAGTTCCAGATAGTGGCCCACAACTTGTTTATTAATGAATGTCGTTTATATAAATATTCCCCTGCTGTTAAAAGAAAAGAGTTGCCTTTGTTACCTTAACGTTCTGGATTTTATTATTATTATTGTTATTGTTATTTTTATTTATTTATTTTTAAATTCCTTTAAAAAGAATTTGTTTTTGATTTCTCTTTAGTAATTTTTAATGATTAACATTTTTCGATATGCTAGTTTAAATTATATTGTCTCAAGGGATTGTGGCTGGCACCACTGATCTAAATGTTTTTGAAGTTATGCCCCTTTACAAAATAGATAAAATTCAAGACCTTTTATTGAGGAGTTTATTTTTATCATCTTAAAATAGATTTTTGATAGTTTGTCATCAGTTTTTATACTTATTTTTAACAAAACATATTATGGTATAGCCTTTCCTGCTGATCGTGTATTTCAGATTTGTTGAAAATAATATTTATTGTTTAATCATTTCAGACTGACATTTTCCGAGTCTGCTGATGAAACTAAAAGGAAAGAAGGTGAAGACAGCCCAACGGCTCCCATCAGCAAAATTCTCACCGTCGAGCCTCATGTCATCCCAAACAGAGGTCCATACCCCTACAACCAGCCAAAAAAGTAAATTGTTAGATTATGTACATGTAATAAAGAAACAAAATGTTGCAAAAGAAGTAGCCTATACAACAGCAATGGATTTGTTTAATCATTTTTAAAACTGTATTTTAGAATTAAGTTTGACATATGAGGTGTGATGGCTCATTGGATTCATCCCCTTTGGCAAACCCAGCTATTTCTTGTTACAGGAGAGGTGTCCTGTCTGCAGAAAAGAAAATATAAAAGATCCCTTGCTTCAAATAGGAAAGTATAACCCATGTGGTGGTAATAGGTTTACTCTGAAGACCATGAGTTGCAAACACCATACTTTTGACACCTAATAGCCTAATTAAAAAAAACAATATACTGTGATGGACAGTCCCTTCCTTTTTGTTAATGCTTGTAGCTTTTAAATAAAGTATTTTGTACTCAGAAACCTTTTGATTAACTGATTCAAAATATTTTATTGTTTGACAAAAAAATCAGAAAGTACATGTATTAGGCACCAATTTTCTAATGTTGATACGCTCTTTTATACATGGACATATAATGATGATAGTGTTCTTAATGATATACTAGTATTCACCACTGTTATAGAGTTAATATGAAATAAACTTGATTTGTTTGTAGAAACTCCATTCCGTTCACACCAACACAGACCGAGGCCATCCGAGCAGGCATGCAGCCAGGTCTGACCATGGTGGTGGGTCCGCCGGGTACAGGAAAAACCGACGTGGCCGTTCAGATTATCTCCAACATCTACCACAACTTTCCTGAACAGAGAACACTGATTGTCACACATTCTAACCAGGTTTTTATTTACTTACAGCTCTTGTGTATTTTCTCATTTTAGTCGCACTCTGTACCCAGACTCATTACCAGAGTTGTTTTTTAAAAACCATATTCCAATTTTAGGCATTAAAAAAGGTATGTAGATACTAAATAAAAAGATTAAGTTCAGTTTTGTTTTACTATGTAGGGTTAGTTTCCCATGTTTGTTAGTTCTATCATATTACATGAAATTTGTTTAATGTTAATAGAAAAATAACAATCTGATGCTGTATTTATCGAGGAACTTAAACGAGAATTGACTTTCATCCAATAAAAAAATTAGTTTCTATGATTTAGAGTTAAATTCAACCAGAAATCTTAAAATGGATTTATCAATGTTTTTGGTGGAATCATACAAATTAATTTATCTGACTTAAGTCTAATTTTAACTTTAGTTCCTTCATAAATATGGAATCTGGTTGATAATTCCATGACATAAATTTTTCACCTCTCAAGACTTCATAATTGTTTGAAAATAGTCAATTTAGATAGAGCTGAAGATATTGTTTTCAGAATAATGAATTTTAACAACATATATTGCATATCCTACTAATAAAATTGGGATAAAAAATGAAATTTTACAAATATTGGCCATTGTGAAATTATTTCGTAAAGTGAGAGGGAAGTCGGGTAGTGGTAATTTTATGATAAATTTTTACTCACTGATGAATATTCTAAAGAAGATGAAAATAGTATGTCACACTGAAGAAAACTTTCATTTGGCCTATGAAAGAGTATTTATTTGTTTTCAGGCACTGAATCAACTGTTTGAGAAAATCATGGCACTCGACATTGACGAACGCCATCTATTACGTCTAGGACATGGAGAGGAAGCTCTGGAGACTGAGAAAGACTTCAGCAGGTTCTTAATCTCTCAGTCTTAATACTAACAATGACAACAATAGATATAAAATATTGACACCTTTGTTGCTAATCAAAATGGTATAGCCTATGTGGTGGCTACCATAGGTTTCTTTAGTAATCTTATTTTATGTTTGATACCAGACAACCTGAAAATATACTGGTATTGGAAATTGTCATTAATTTATCTTTTTTTATTGTTTTTTAAAGCAAATTTTTGTCAGAATATCCATTTAAAAACATAAATGCAGGTCTAAATCTTTTGTGGGTGGGTAGGTGAAAAATTAAAGTATGATAAGGACTCCCTGTCTGCACATCTTGAGAGCTCCAAACTAATTCAGTGAGATGTTCTACGTGATAGACACAAAACAGATATAAACACTTTAACAGTGTCTGACTCAGGTTCTATAGAAGGTCCTTTTTCGTATTAGCTGTAATTGGACTTCCAGACTCGCTATAATATTTTGCACTATGCTTTCATCTTTATGAGAGACGAATGTTACATTTTATTACTCAAAAGTTCGCTTGTTAAATGTTCTGTTTAATGTAGGTATGGAAGAGTGAACTACGTGCTAGCCCAGCGTCTGGAACTGCTACAGGAAGTGGCTCGACTGCAGTCCAGTCTTGGCGTGTCGGGCGACATGTCATACACTTGTGAAACAGCTGGGTATTTTTTCCTTTACCAGGTAAGTTCACTAACTCAATTGAAAATGTCAGTAAGTCATTCCCATCCAAATTAAAATTGCATAACCTATAAATCGATTATTCACACAAATTTCAAGTACCCATTTCCTTTTGATTACCTATAAATTAAATTGGATGAGAGCTAATGAATTAAACTGGAAGCTAACACATGCATTCCAATAGATTTTAATGTTTTATTGCTGGTAAGAGATTTGGAGTAAAAGAGAAATAGTCATAACTTACACAAAATATTTAAGCATCTTATTTAAATTTATTATTATTACTTTTTGTTTACAACCAGCCATGGGCAACAACTCTCTAAACCAACAAACAAAAGCCATTAAAGGGACAAGATGAGATGTCTGTTGGCAACATTTCACTAATAATTACAATAAGACTTAAACAGTTAATTTGTCTTGTTATCAAAAGTTTGCTGACGAAAAAGATGATTTAAAAAGAAATAGGCTGGTTATTGTTGAAACTTATTTTTAATTTGTTATATGTTACCTGAAGTGATGTAGAATGTCAATTTTCTATATTCTTTCAGGTTTTGTCAAGGTGGGAAGAATACTTGAGTAAGATCAAAGCTGTTAAAGACACGGTAAGCTTAAAAATAACATTTTAATTTTAATTAATGATCACAAATTAGTATTTCTGACTGAGGATATCTGCATTGCCCCATAGATTGTCAGAAAGTTTACCCTCACTCCTACAAACACTAAAATCTTATATATTTATTTTTACTAGTTCGTTATTAATTTTATTATCAGCTTCAGCTTAACAATATCTTTAAACGAATGAATTATGCTAATTTATATTTTATTTTTTTCCACACTTCAGGAAAAAGCTGTATCGAAGGTGAAGGAGTTGTTTCCCTTTATGAAGTTCTTTGATAATGCTCCGCATCCTCTGTTCAAGGGCAGAACATTTGCTGAAGACATGGATATTGCTGAAGGATGCTTTAGACATATGAAAAAAATCTTCAAGCAAATAGAGGTATGTTTCTGTGTGGATTTTATAGAAGCTGCTGTATGTTCTCCCATTACTGGATTCTAACAATAAGTTTTATGTATTTTCTCACTCTCGGTCTCTAAGCTACCAAAAATTTAATAACATTACTGGATTCTAACAATAAGTTTTATGTATTTTCTCACTCTCAGTCTCTAAGCTATCAAATATTTAATAACATTACTGGATTCTAACAATAAGTTTTATGTATTTTCTCACTCTCGGTCTATAAGCTATCAAAAATTTAATAACATTACTGGATTCTAACAATAAGTTTTATGTATTTTCTCACTCTCGGTCTATAAGCTATCAAAAATTT
>JAULBS010023127.1:0-10623 GCA_032355785.1 Symmetromphalus regularis
TGATAATAAGCGAGATGCGGTGGTTATGTAAGTAGTTGAATGAAGTATTTCTATGGACAAATCAAATATTTATATTTTAAATTAATTCTTTGTTTGGAGATTAATTAGGTCAAGTGTCCGTGGGAGTATGTGTTTAATGGTTAGCCAGTATTTATTACTTTCTTTTAAAGAGCATCAGTGTAAGTGTATATCAATCAAACGTTTTTAAGGTAACATTACAGTATCAGAAAATAGGAGAGTGGTGTATAATGGAATGGGCCTGATTATGCAAATGAACAAGAAAAGGGAGATTGCCAAGCACCTAAGTGACTATTCAGGATTCCCTTCTTCGTTCTTAATAATAATAAGAAATAACGACAGGAATGTATTTCATCATGAAAATGTTTGACGTTCCAACCAGTGGTCCACAACTGGTTCATTAATGACTATGATATGTGCTGTCCAGTCTGTGGAATGGTGCATATAAAAGACCCATTGCTGCTTATCGGAAAGAGAAGCTTGTGTGGCAGCAGCGGGTTTCCTCTAAATAAAAATGTCAGACAAACCCAATAGCCGATGATAAGATAAAAATCAATGTGATCTAGAGTCATCGTTAAATAAAACAAACTTTACTTTACCTTTAAGAAGTAATTTACCGTTTTCGCTACATCCCGCTCCTTCTTGCTTTTTAATAACAAATAACACGAGAAATGTATTTGATCATGAAAATGCTTGATATTTTCAGAGTTCTCTTCCGCTGGATAATAGCTAAGGATCTGAGGAAGAATACGGCAAGTGAAATCATCCATCCTAATTCCGCTGTCAGTTCTCTCTTTAAGGGAGTCAAGAGCGGAAAGGAAACATACCATCAGCTCTTTAAAAAACTATGTTGGTATGTTTAAACTAATTTTTCAATTTATATGGAATATTTTTCTACTATATTCGAGGCATATAAATAATTATTTTATTTCAGCTGGTCAAAATGTCCAACAACAATCATTTTGTGTGGACTTTTAAGAAAATGTTCCTGACGTACAATTTAATATACATGATTTTAACAAAATACACAGTTTGGTTTTTATGATATATGCTTTTTATTATTTAATGACGATTTATTCAACAGACACAAGCTATATGAAGCCGATTTTATACAGAAATGGTATTTTTACTCAGTTAAAAGATGAGTGCTGGACAAAACGACCGACACAATTAACTTTGTGACTGTCAAATCTTCCAAAATGACAAATTTGTCCATGACCAGCAACTTATTTCCAGGCTTGATATTGTTTAATGTGAATCGTGTACCGCTTGTTATTAAAACGATCTCAGTTAACATTTTGTTTTTGTATTTACAAATTGAAGTTTTATAAAATGTAGGTATCTTACTGCAAATCAAATGTAATTTAAAAATATCTTTATAATTTTGAACAATGTCACCATCAGTTTTTATATAAATAAAATAAATTATCTCAATATATTATGTTTCCATATCATGTGATCTGTATTTGAAATGCATATTTATATATTTACGCATATTCTTTGTACGATAAAAATGTCTTCTGAAAAACGGCACAGATTTGTGTGCTTCTTTTGCACTTTTTTGTTTAAAACTGTCAATAACTTTGTGAGATTTCGAATTTCTAGTTACCTCCCTTCAATAGTTTATTAGTTATTTGCAAAAATATTGAAATTCATAATATATTTTGGTTACTTTTTAACAACGAAAACAAATTATATCAAGCTGTGTATAATTTTCACAAATATAATTAAAATGTACGTACATAAAGTTTAATGTTATTGCAGATCATTGAATAATGTCTGAATGAATAAATATAGAAAATGTTTCGTTTTAATACATTTATATGACAAAATTGCTAGCATAAAGAATTCTGTATATCTAGTGGTAATCCACTATATATTTGGTCCTGAACATATTTGAAAACATATCCTGACCCGTTAGTTGTATATATATTTTTTTCCCTGTAATATTAAGTGTGGGGTTTTTAAAGTTAAGTAAAGTGTGTTTTATTTAACGACACCTTTAGAGCACATTGATTTTTATCTTATCATCGGCTATTATGAAAACGCATGTCAATAATATGGTCATTCTGACATTTATTTTGAGGAAACCCACGGCTACTCTTTCCGATAAGCATTGGCAGTTTTGACTGTATAATCTTATACTTTTTTTGTATATATATAAAATATATGTAAACAAAATTAAAATAATATTCACACGTGTAATGAGTACAGCTTTTAGATAGGCCTATAGTAATAATAATTCATCAATTTAATCCAGATTCTTATTTGATAAAAACTCCAATAAAGGACTATAATCATTATACATTGTTTGTATACACTGACTGTGTATTTTTTGTTACCCACAGCTATGCTGGGATTCACTGTGAGGTGATATTAGGCTACTCTAAGGGTGCTGGATATAAGCCAGGAATGAGGATGGATGGGACAACCTTCAGAAACTCCTGGACCGTCGTCTGCATCGATGGAAGTTGGCGACTGGTCAACTGCACCTGGGCAGCCAGACACGTTTCCGGTCACAAGGACGACCTGCCTCAGATCTTCCACAAGTATGATGAGTTTTACTTCCTGACCGACCCTGAAGACTATATCTACCAGCACTACCCGGACGAACCGGCATGGCAGCTTATAGAAATCCCTCTTCCGTTTTCAGAATTCTTGAATCTGCCTGTCGTGAAGTCGCCATTTTTCAACTACGGGCTGAGGTTCTATTCAAACTATGGTGCGACGCTTACCACAGAAACGGGAATGGTGGAGATAAGGTTAGTGATGCCCAAGATCCTTGGATACGGTTCTCTTTTAGAACCTTTTAATAAAGGTGCTTCTGATGCAAAACAGTTAGATGGACGAACGCTTCTGAGATTCGTTAAGAATGAGGCTATATTCACTGTGGCCCTGCCTAAGCCTGGTGTGTACTACTTCTCAATCTACACTGGAGATTACAGTCATTCAGAGTGTTTAGAAAGTGCATGTTCCTTCCTTATTAACTGTGTCAAACTCTCGGGCCCTCCATCTCCCCCTTACCCTCCTGTGCCTTTCTTTGGACCCACTCCCGTAATGGAGCAGCTTGGCATAGCGACAGACAAAAACGATGTTGATCCTCTTGTCATCTGCAATAGTGATTACATCGAACTGAATTTCAAAATGGCAAAAGAGATAAAGATCACACACACATTCCAGTACTTTGACATCAGTGACGAGTCTGTGCAAGACATCGACAGATACGTTTTCCTTCGCTCTAGAAACGATACGCTAGCCAACTACTTAGTACGTTGTCCGAAAGAGGGATTTTACATCTTCTCCCTGTACTGTGCCGACACCACAGTGGACGCCCACAACCTTGACTGTGCGTATAGGTACTTGGTGATATGCCAGGAACCAAGTCCTAGCACCAACGCCTTTCCAAAGACGTTCCACAAGTGGAATAGATGTACTCTTTACGAACCCATCGCTGGGGATCTTCTCACGGACAAACGCTACAACTTTAGGATGGATGTGCCTCAAGCAGTGGAGGTGTTTCTCGTGGTCGGGTCAATGTGGCATCATCTGAAACGCAAGTTAGGGTTCACCTGGGAGGCAAATATAAATGTGGGTAGTCAGGCAGGTCCTGCAAAGGTCCATGCAAGATTTCAGGCGGGAAGGGATGGGTCAACGTTCCCTCAACTTCTAGAATATGAAATATCGGAAGATATTGAAACTGAAATATAGAGAGATCAGGTGTCCATTCCACATTAATTTAACGATTCTAGTATGTAGTTCAGTGTGCATACAAGACTAGTAATTGATGTGTCTGACACACAGGAAACAAATGAAAGAAGGAATGGGTCTGCATTTCCTGAGATACTAGTATATGAAATTCCTGAATACGTTTAGTCTGAATATGTATTAACATAGAGATGCTAGTATTAATATCAGAGTGCAGGCAAGATTCCTGGAATGAACGAATGGGTAGTCTAGATTTTTTCCAATTCTGGAGTATATTTATGTTCTAGTTTGCATTACAATATTAATCCACCAGTACATAGCTGAGAGTACAGAAAGGTTTCAGCAGGAACATACCCATCTGACGTTTTGCAACAGCTAGAATATGAAGTCGCTGAGGACTTTGTGACAGAAGACCTGTGTGCTCTTATATTGCTACATTCAAACATACTAACAGTGATCTAATATAATAACCACATTTTAAAATGCATTCTGGGATGTTTCTTCTACAGTATATGCATTCGTTTTGAATTGTTGGTCACCGTTAGTATCATTAGCTCTTGAACATAGCTTTTTGTACATCTGCGGGGCTGTCTTCATTGACAGGTTTGATAAATAAGAGGTAGAAATTAAGAAATTATTTTCACTCGCCTGGGGGACTAATAGCCTTAAAAAGTTGCTAGTCACTAGACCCCTAATTTTAAGATTGGGTTGATCCATAACGCGAATTACAGATGTAACGTGTAGTTCATGTTGAGAAGACACCAAGTTTTTATTTTTTATTTATTAACCATTAAAATTTTGATATTGTGTGTATTAGTTGAGGTGGAAGACGGGGATATATAAATTCGAGATTTATAAAGAACCAACCGAAAGTGTAAAAGACAGGTTAAAATTTGCACGTACGTCGAGTGCATTTTGATCAAATAAATGTGTTTAAAAAGTTTAATCAGCTACTATCTCAAAATAATACAAATTAGTAATACAAGAGTGGGGAAAAAATCTACTGGCCCGGGGGACTAGCATCAGTAAGGATTTACTCGCCCCCAGGGATTTTTACCCCCTGGCGAGTGTTAATTTCTATCCCTGTAAATCGATACTTGGCTAGTCCGGTTTTTTTTAAACATTATTATTATTTATTTATTTTGGAGTATTAGTGTTTTCTTTTATTCTTACTGAATGCACGCAAAACTTTGATTTAGAGTTTTTCTAGCGTTACAAGCCAATTTGGAACTACAGCATTAAGACAACTTAATTTAGATATATTTTGGAGAGGGCAGGTTACTTATGAAAATGATCGACTGCAATCATCAATGCCGTCGTAAAATTCGTTTATGGCAACATTGTACAGCTGTCGCAAAAAAAGCTAAAATATTATGCATTAAGCCTTTTAAGCTCATTTTCGTAAAATTATCATCGGATTGCCACAGTAGAAAGATTTAGCGACGGCAGTTAAGTGTGGTCGCAACATTGTCTGAATTTCAAGGCTGCTTAGAACAATAATAAGCGCATTCGACGTTAGGTGTTTTACTTAAGCTAATTTTTCTAACACATGAATGTTCTTATACATTGTTGTATTGATGATGATAATTATTTTTTATTTTTATTTCATGTGAATGAGTATTAATATTAATTCCAGGAAATTGCGTTTCATACTATTTAAATATCAATATTTTCTTGATTATAATATTTTCAACACTTAAACAAATCTTATATGACCTATACTTTTTTATCGTCTGAAATGTTCATTGAAATATGACTAATAATTATTATTTTGTAATCAATATACTATGAAATCACGTTTCAGAGCGTCTAAATTTCAAAATTCCTCTTAAGTATATAACGTGGCTCCCCCTCCCCCCCCCCCCCCCCATCCCTAAATAACATTTAAATAAAATAATCAAAAATATCGATTTGTTTAAAATTAATCATTTTACTACATTCTTGATATATCTGTTTTGTCTAACAGGGATTACTTCATTTTACCCGTTCCAACCAGTGGTCCATATCTGGTTCATCAAAAGGCCGTGGTTTGTGCTGTCCTGTCTGTGGGACGGTGCATATACAAGACCCCATTACTGCTTATCAGAAAGAGTAGCATATGTGTGTATCCTCTAAATAAATATGTCAGAATGACCATATGATTGAGGTCCAATAGCCGATGATAAGATAAAAAAATCTACGTGGTCTAGAGGCGTCGTTAAATAAAACTAACTTTACTGTCGTCGTGCAGTCTGATTATCAAAGTTCTCTTTTTGACTGAGGTGTTATGACCAGTTCTAGCTAGCAAATATGTATGTCAAATATGTGCTCTTTTCTTAGTCTGAGTATGAAATTCGCTCGTTCATACAAAATACACATAAGTCATAAGGAGAGATGTACTTTTAGCTTTTCCAAAAACTGTGGTGTTGATGTTTTTGTGTTTATTTTAAAGCGCTAGACCAGTGGAACTCGGGTCATATGTAATCATGTGGGTGTTGATCTCTTTAATGTGTTTTTATAAATAATTTTCTTTTAGGCGAGACTAAATTCTGTGAAATATTTGTGGTAAAACCCACCATATTCTTTTTGAATAATTTTGATCAGACATTTTCAGTTAGATCGATAACTTTCTTGTCAAATGCTTTTGCATGCTAGCAATTCATGAGGCACTATATGATTAAATTAATGATATTTTTTTCCTGGTTGTTCATATTTGTCCTATAATCATAATTGTAATTATTTGTTTTAATATATTGTCATATGAAATGTAGTGTTTAGTGATTATTAGAGGTCATTATGTTTTTGTGGTTCATGTATTACACAGTATGCTGTCATATTACAAGATTTCAGGATAAAGTGTTATTTAGAGGCACTGATTTTCCTTGATAACCAAAACACGGACGGAATCGCGGAAAAACCTATCTGAAACGGAATTCCCGATTTTCTCCGAAAACGTTATTATTCACCTCAAAATAGACCTGTTTATTAATTAAACGGATTTACCAGCGTTATTTTATAAAGAGAAATGGTCGGCACCTGGCTACACTGGTATCTGTACTTGTTAAGCCAATTTAGTTTAGTGCACAGTCGTTTGGTTCGAATGCTTCCGTCGATTTAACGAAGAAAACCGGATGTTTAAAAAAGAATTTTTTACTCAAATTCTCTGACAATAATTATTATTATGCAAGTTAAAGATTTATTACATATTTTGGATCGATTTATTTATAATGTTTGTTATAATTTAAAACGATGAAAATTTGTTTTCACCTTTGGTAAATAAATGATCCTATTAAAGTTTTTTTCTTTTTTATGTGATCGATTCAAATTATATTCGGAGATTTTCGCAAAAACCGAGAATTACCGACCTCGATGTCATGGTGCATTAAACAAGTTTCAATTCAAAACGGAAACGGAAAAACAACCGGAATTTGTTCAATTCTAAAACGGGAAATCAGTGCCTCTATAAGTTATTCTGATTGGCATTTCCTGGCTCGTTTTATGATCGTCTCATAGTAGTAATGTAGTAAACATCTAATATTAACGGTGAAATGAAAATGTCAATAAAAGGGGTACCGGACCCCTCCCCTAACAACTCATGAATCATTGTTTCTGTCGGTAAACTGTTAGTTGGGCTGATAAGGGTATTATTTAAATGAGAGGACCCAGTATAATTCAGAATGTTTCCACATAGAAAGGGGCACTGTAAAGAGGTAGAAATTAAGAAATTATTTTCACTCTCAGGGGGGACTGGTAGCCTTAAAAATAACTAGTTCCCCCATTTTAGTTTTAAGTTTGGGGAAAATATCTACTGGCCTGGTGGATTTACTCGCCTCAGGCGAGCGTTAATTTCTATCCCTGCTGTAGAATAACATTCCCTAACACATGTATTATTAAAGTGTTGTAAAACAGCATTTCCAAACCACCATTATGATTTAAAACAAAAGGAGCAAGTGAAGTGTAAATCTAAATGACATGCTGATCTTTAGGGGAGGCTATGAGCCTCGAATATTCCCTATCTATGGATCGAGCCTTCTCAGTGGATATATTACCTGTTCTGTCACCAATGCATGCTGGTAAGTAAAAAATGGTAGGGGTGCAACTATACGACCAAACCCGTATTGCAATACACCGAACCCATATTGCAATACATATTATATTACAGTTTGATTAATTACCAAGATGCGATAAATTCATATTTTGATGCTATCGTACTAATTTCTAAACTTATCTCAGGCAGACAGACCTGTACCAATTTCTGACGAAAAAAAGAATATATAGACACAGTAGATTTTTATGTTTTAATTAAGTTTAACTTTTATTTTTATAATTTACTGTCATGGTCATAGGTTTTATAGATGGATACTCATTAGGTAGATATATTGCGATACATGAAACCATATCGCAGTATGTATTGCAATATACCGGATTATGTCGCATCCCTAGAAAATGGCAGTGTATGTGGCGGGAACGGGTTTCTGTGGTAAATACTTCTGACGTCTAATAGTTGCTGATTACATGGAAACATGGGGTGTCAGATAATTAACATTTCTTTTTCTTATACATTCCTATTTTCCGTTCCAACCAGTGGTCCACAACTGGTTTATCAAAGGCCGTGGTATATGCTGTCCTGTCTGTGGGACGATGCATATAAAAGATCCCTGCTGCTTATCGGAAGGAGTAACCTATGTGGCGGCAGCTGTTTTCCTCTAAAAACATGTCAGAATGACCATATGATTGACGTCCAATAGCCGATGAAAAGATAAAAATCAATGTGCACTAGAGGCGTCGCTAAATAAAACACTTTACTTTCTCATACATTCCTTTTGTCGTGTTTTATAAAGATATGTTTTTTTTTTTTTTCTTTATTGTCAAGCTTTTGTTATGCAATACATGTATTCATATTGGCATGAAATGCATTGAGACCATATCACTTCATTTTGAGAAGTTTGCTATATTTAATATAGGCAAGTTGTATGACGTATATAGACGTTAACTTTGATATGTTTTCTAACTTATGTACATTATATTGTATATTTAAACACTGATAGCAAGCTTTGTTTATAACCTGACTAGCATAGTCTGTGTTAAAGCATGCTGTATTGAGTTAAATAAATAAAATGTATTACTTAATGTGCTTTGGTTTATTTCTTTATCATCTGCATAGAAATAGCTGCAAGGAGGCGGGATGTAGCTCAAACGATAGCGTGTCTGCCTGTTAATCTGTCGGTCGTCGGATCGATCCTTCTCAGTGGACCCAACTGAAGTTTGGGCTATTTTCCGTTCCAACCGGTGGTCCACAACTGGTTCACCAAAGGCCGTGGTATGTGATGTCCAGTCTGTAGGACGGTGCATATAAATGACCCCTTGCTGCTTATCGGAAAGAGTAGCATATATGGCGGCAGCGGGTTTCCTCCAAATAAATATGTCAGAATGACCATATGATTGACGTCCAATGGCCGATGATAAGATAAAAATCAATGTGCTCTAGAGCCGTCATTAAATAAAACAAACTTTACTTTGGAAATAGCTGCAAATAAATAATATTGCTCATCTAAATAGGAACTAATAAGTTCTTCTATTATTACTTTCTGTATTTTCTCTTAACATTGTGGTATAAAAAAACACGTAAAATTTTGACAGTTTATCGTGAATCTAGCGCTAAAGGTCAAACTTTTTATCACATTATAGGGGTGGGGGGCAACTTTAAAGAGTTTTTACAGAAAACATAGAGTAACTAGTTCAAACTAATATTAGCTATGTCGCAAGTAAGTATATAATGTTAATTTCTGATTTTCAATTTGCTTCTAGCTGCTACTTGTTAATTAAGAATAAGTTTTTTCTAATGGCTCAGTCAATTAAAGTCACCGTACGATGTCCTGACATCGTTGGGGCATCGTGTGGCCTCTCTGCGATGTGTTGAGTCCCCGCGGCGCCTTTCTGTTTATGAAAGCAGTCTGCGGTGAGTTCTCGGTTTTAAAAATCGTACGGTCTTCAAATAAATATATTTCACCATTAATAGTTTCCGATGACCCAACGAAGTCCAAAAATAAAACGATGTCTGTAGGATGTTGTCGATGCATGTACGATATCGTCAGAAACACACATACGGACATCTTACCCACATACGATGTATTTGTGACTAAACCATTAAAGGCATAGTCCCACAAAATTTAAGGGTCTTTGTGCTCTAAATATTAATTATGAAAGAAACTTACATGCATTTGTTATACTAGATCTCGTTTTCATATCATGCAAGACATTTTAACTGAACTATGGTATAGGGAATTCCATGTTGAGTCGGTCGATTTTTTTTCACATTTAAAATTCCTCGTGGGGCGAAATAAATTGATACGAAATGTTTTCAGCTACAAAAATATTCAGAAGTTTTAAATAACGGCAAATGGCTAACGAAATATATATGTCACACCTTCAAAAGAAAAAACCCGTTATTTTTGTTCGATTTATTTGTCCGTGAGCATAATTCATTATTATTTTTAAAATACTGATAATAAGTGAGACACGGTGGTTATGTAAGTAGTTGAATGAAGTATTTCTGTGGACAAATCAAATGTTTATAATTTATATTTAAAATTAATTCTTTGTTTGGAAATTAAATAGATCAAGGGTCCGTGAGAGTATGCGTTTAAAAGGCTGTACAAAAGCAGAACAAATGTTTTACATCTTTATAGGATGCATTATACCAAATCAGTATACTAACATGAGGCTAAGTTGCTAGAAGAAACATTTTAACACGTTCGCTGCCGATTACGAGCATACCGTTTTCATATTTTAGCTAGTATGAGTATACTCATAGTAAATATAAGCTCCAGTTATACTTATGTCACATTACTAGCCAGGGTGACTACATGTATAAATGTATAAATATTTTAGCTAGTATGAGTATACTCTTAGTAAATATAA
>JAULBS010023138.1:0-10622 GCA_032355785.1 Symmetromphalus regularis
ATATAACTGTCTGTTAATGCAATTAAAACTATCCATCAATATGTAGGCTCTTTTGTTATATAACTGTCTGTTAATGCAATTAAAACTATCCATCAATATGTAGGCTCTTTTGTTATATAACTGTCTGTTAATGCCATTAAAACTATCCATCAATATGTAGGCTCTTTTGTTATATAACTGTCTGTTAATGCAATTAAAACTAGCCATCAATATGTAGGCTACAGCCTTATAAAGTGTAATGAACCCTTGTTGTTAAAATTGCTCATTTGATCGTTTAAAAGCATTGCCCCATAAATCCATTGTTCCCATATATAAGCAACAGCAGTCAGACAGTCTGTTAATGGTCTCACCCAAGGCATTTTGTGATTCAGTGTTTTTCTTTTACACACAGGTGAAACAGGTACAAAGCTCATAAAAGAACAACATTTAAAGGTGCACAAACATAGTTGACATCACCACACATAAACTAATGTTTGAGAAAGTACAGGATTCACTGTGTTCTCACAGAAAAGAGATTTTTGCTCTGAGCTAGTGAAACATTCTCAGTTTTGTTACTTTAATAAAATATTAGCCCATGGTTTTGGAGAAATAGATTTTTTTTCTCAAATATTTCTAAGACTTGATTACATGTAGTTGTTCTATATTTTAATAATAGTAATAAAACCAAGCTAAAATATACACTTCTCAGAATTACAATCAGGTCAAATAGAACAATCCTAAAGGTCAAATAGAACAACTGTAAAGATCAAATAGGTCAGCCATAAAAACTGAATAAAATAAATGTAAAGATCTGTCTATTTAAAATAGCATTTGGTTTGATTTATTTGACTAGTTCTTGTGATTATAAAACTGGCCTGAAGGCTACGTAAATTGTGACCCTGGAGACCCTAGATTTCAGTCTTTTGTCTAGACGTGAACATTTTATAAGCATGGGGCCATGTGATTAAAATAAACAAGTGCTATCTTGTATTCTGTCTTTGAACCATCATGTCTGGCACTGTATGGAGTGATGGAGTCTGGCACCAGTTGTCTGTGGTGATGGCAGCCTGTCTCAAGTCACATTAACTCAAACCAGTAGTCTCCTGAAGTATCTATGAAGAAACATGTCTTTACAAACTATCACCTGCTCTAGATGTGAATTACAGAGTGACCCCCAAAAATGCAACCCATGAAATTTTTCATAACCAGAAATAAAGATAAACGCATGAAATTACTATAACAAAGTAATCATTTGTGTTTTTAAATGGGGTACCATTTGGAACATATCATGTTTGTGTTTTTAAATGGTGCACCATTTGGAAAATATCATGGAAGCAACCCGCAATAATTAGTTGCTTCACTTGCACTCTAGAACTTTGGCGACATTGTCATCCCACATCTTGTGAATTCATGTGCAAAATTCCAAGCGTTTATCTCCATTTTTGTGTGATTTAAAAGCACATATGGGTTGCATTTTTGGGATGTCACCCTGTAGCATGTTTAATAAAGAGATTACAAAATGCCTAACATCATAGGCACAATATGACTAATTATATAAAACTGCCGTGCTTTTGAATATGAAATATCTTACAAGGAAACCTGCCTATACTAGGAGCTAAGCTGTCACCGGTTCTAAATGTATGGTGTGGACACTAAACAGATTTCAAAAGGGCTAACAACATGGCCAAAATATGACTAATATATATAATTATATAAAACAGCTGTGCTTTTAAATATGAAATATCTTACAAGGAACCCAGCCTATGATATCAGCTAAGCTGTCATTAGTTCTAAATGCCATCTGCTTATAGTATGGACACTAAAGAAATTCCAATAGGGCTAACATCTTGGGCAAAATATCACTAATTATATAAGACTGCCATGCTTTTGAATAAGGAAAATCTAATGAGGAACCTTGCCTATAGTAGCGGCTAAGCTGTCACCAGTTCTAAATGTAATCTGCATACAGCATGGACACTAAAGAGGTTCCAGGATGGGCAAGACATTAAGATCTCTACAGACTGCCTTGACCAGACGGTATTGGCATCTGCTCTCACTGTTAAAATGATGAGGTCAGATTTCGTGCAATTGATTGCAATTACCGGGCTTGTCAGCTGATAATTATGTTTCTGTAGTGTCAGAGAGCTGGCTGTCATGCTGGAAATGGGCTCAATTGACCGTGTCCTGTGTGCTGATAACCGTCTTTGAGATCCTCTGTAATTGTATATGCCAACAGTAGAAGAAGTGCATAGGTCAACTGCTGTGGTGATATGTTTAGATTGATCTAAATGTTTTTTATCTGTTATCAGCTGAAGTTTTTATCAAGAAAAACCACATAAATAAACATGTTAGCCATTAGATATAAAGAAAAGGAAAGAAAACAGCTCAAAATGGTGCCATTATTTAACAAAACAGTTTGGTATTGATCTTAATAGTGGGGACTGTTTTATCAAAATTGAAAAAAGGAAAAAAAAAAGTTTAAGAAAACTAGCATGTTTAATAAGTGGATATTTGGTATTAAATATATCAACACATGGTCTACAGATAATTCTATATAGAACAATGGCTAAAATGATCCCTGTTATCTAGAACACTGGCTAAAACAATCCCTGCTATCTAGAACACTGGCTAAAATGATCCCTGATATCTAGATCTCTGGCTAAAACAATTTCTGCTATTTAGAACAGTGGCTGAAACAATCTGTGCTATCTAGAACACTGGCTGAAAGGATCCCTGCTATTTAGAACACTGGCTGAAAGGATCCCTATCTAGAAAACTGGATAAAACAATCCCTGCTATCTAGAACACTGGCTAAAATGATCCCTGATATCTGGAACTCTGGTTAAAACGATCCCTGATATTTAGAACTCTGACTAAAACAGTCAACAAACCAATCTATTTTTTCTTTCTGTTGTGATGTCCTGAGGTCAGACAATCCTGAGCAATTATCCAATTGCAATGTCAAACACATGCAGGGAGAACAGAACACGAATGTTGACATAAATATCCATTATGGAAGACAGAGATGAACTCATCTTGGAAGACGTATTAGTCTAGCTGTTTATTCTAACATGGCATTTCTTAGAGAAACAGCTGTAAACGCATCTAAGCAAATTTGTAATTCCATCACACAGTCCACTCAAAGGGACAGCTATTTGCCAATTAACACTGCATAAACATGGCCGCTGCTTGTGCAGTGATATAACCAAACTGAGTAAATTGTTATCTACTGTGTCGGCAGCATATTCACCCAATTTGTCATCTTGTCAGTGGCACCTGTTCTTAACAGTCACAACAGTAAAGGTTTGTTTTATTTAACGATGCCTCTAGAGCACATTGATTTTTATCTTATCATCGGCTATTGGATGTCAGTCATATGGTCATTCTGATTTATTTATTTAGAGGAAACTCATAGCTGCCACATAGGCTACTCTTTCTGATAAGCTGCAAGGGGTCTTTTATATGCAATGTCCCACAGAAAGGACAGCACATGCAACGGCTTTTGACGAACCAGTTGTGGATCACTGGTTGGAACAAAAAATAGTCCAAACTGCAAATGGGTCCACTGAGAAGAATCGATCCGATGACCAACCGGTTCACAGGCCAATCGAAACAGATAACATTATAGTTAAGATTGCAAGATGTACTATATTTGTTTTAAGTTCATTTTTGCCAATTTCAGTAAAAGGGAAAAGATGTATTGATTTTACATTGTATACCTCTTGTTGAAGTTTAGTGGTTTAGATAGGTTTATGCCAAAAATGTTTCAATTAACCCATTTTGTTTTGCATAACATATTTTCTAAATATGTGATATCCTAATTATTGCACTAACATGGGTTACATAAAGTGACATGTAGATGGTTGCCAGTGATATACAAATAAAACAATAATTTCAACAATTTCAACAGGTGGAGATACTAAATGCATGTCAGCCGGAACTGGGGTGGCAGGAGAGGCGGCCGCTGCCCCAAAATGTTCACAGGGGAGCATGCCTCCGCACCCCCTAGCCCTCAAAATTGCTGTTCTGCTGCCCAGAAATGTAACAAGTTTTGTTATTAACATTGTGATGTCTTTTGTATGCATTTTCTCCACAAACAGGACAGCATATATATACGAATATACAAAGTGTGGCCCATTTGCTGGGGAAAAAAAACAACAACATCTGACAGCGACCTCCTTCTATCACTTTAGAAATGATTTGGTTAATATAAAAGGCACCCCCAATATCTGATGTGTACTTTAGTGCTGGGGGCTTTTTAAATAAATAAATATTAAAAAAAGGCTACCTAACTTTACCCTGATAATAATATATATATATAATAAAATAAAATGAAAAACTACTAAATAAACTGTATATATATATACACTGTACACAATAGAATTACAGGACAATTATATCATATTTAAAACAAAATGTTTTTAGGCCTATCAATAGCATCATAAAACCATCCACTTCTATAAGAACAGCACAAAAATTAAAATATTATTTTGATACAACTCAAGGTTTCATCTCTATAATACAAACTTTTTCAAGAGTGAATCTGTTATATCATATATATATACATATATATATATATATATTCAATGTATGTCAATCTAATGAGTATGGGTCTTTTTTCTCTATTTGTACAGTATTCTTCTACTCAAGTTACATATAAATTTACATAGTCATACATTGTTATTTTTTCTATAGGATCAACAATGTATTACAATGTTTTATAGAATATTATTTTTTTTACAATCTGTTAACAGCATCAAGTGTTTTGTTGGAACAAAGTCTTCTGTTAATGTGGTCTGATGAATAGTGTGTATCTTGTGACTAGCGCCCTCTCAAGGATATGGGTATATAAGGCCAGGAAATTTGATTTCCTCTAATCAGCTAGCCGCAGTGAATCGCTTCCTGCTAATTGTTACCTAATTGAATTAGTCAGACTCCGCGAGCTCTAGACAAGACAGATCAATGGGCTTTCCACATCTACGTATTAATCCCATTGTGACGAGATTAGTTGATATTGATCCCATGTGACGTGATGTTCTTGAACCAGCGTGAAATTTCACATGTGATTCACTTTGAAAGTTAAACCTAGTAGTTTGAGATCTAGTTCAGTGGTTAGATCATTTACATGAATGATGGTTCGGTGGGGGTGAGAGTGAGGGGTGATCATGATTTGGAAGTAATGTAGTGGAATCAGCAAGAAATTTCACATATAGTTTACCTTGAAATCTATGGGAAGAGGGCATCAATTCCCCCATCCCCACCCTATTAAACCTTTTTAATCAATTTTTGCGTTTGTCTGTCTTACAAGTTACAATTCTATTAGTGTTCTCACTGCAATTGGACTCCCTGCATATAACTTGGCCCCCTCAATATCAAATCTTGGCTATGCCAATCCTTGAGTCAAAAGTTCATGTTTGCATTTTGAATGTCAAAATGAGATTTTGTTGAGTCTTCCTTAGGATTAAGAGGTTGTGAGATAAATTCCATTCAGCCGATACAAACTGAATATAATATAGCACAGTGGAACCAGCATGGAATGCCAGATACAATTTACTTTCAGTGTTAAACATAGTTTATTTGGCACAGTGGTAAAGAATCAGCATTTGTTGTTAATCTGTTAGAGGCTGTGAGTTCAAACCTCATCAATGGACCTTTTGAAATTGGTTTGTTCCAAAAACCCATAGAATGGTTGGTAAATGAAAGACTGAGGTATGTGCTTTCTTCCTATATGGGAAACTGTTTGGGCCATTTTTATAAATGTGTTTTAGCAATAAAACATGAATTATACTTAGTATACATTGTAGGAAGTGTAGTTGCTTTAAAGTGTTTTATCTTTAAAACACAGTAGGGGGTTTCTTGACTAATATTTAAAACCATGAACCACATTCTCCCATGCATTTAATAACAAGTGAGTAACTAGACAATACGCTCAATGATCATTTAACAACCCCTTACTTTGATTACAGTACTTTCCTATAATTTGTAAATACCACATTTAATTAGTCTCAAACAAATCTTTTAAAACATTGCTTTTATATTGAATTTATTTTAAGTCTTGAAAACTCTGACAGTAAATTTATTTATGGATTTGATTATTAAAAGGTCAACATTATGACATTTTCATTAATGAAAATTAATCTTCTTTTATCTTTTATAAACAGCAATTAATTAGCACAGACATTCTTATCAAAGAAGTTTAAGTTCAAAATAATCCAAATCTGAATGAAATCTGTTAAAATAACATCATTACTCAGTGTCATGTTTTGAATTAGTGCATGGAGTTAATATTTTCATTTACTTCATGACATTCAACGTTTTGACATGGTTTGTGAATGTTTAGTGAAAACCAGTTTCACTGACAACAGTCATGTCTGGGGCAGCAAGCACCTGATTGTGGCTTGCTGTGGCCTGATGCTGCTGTGTCAGTGAGTACAGGGTTACCTACACGGGTAAGTCAGAGAGGTTAATGTTGGCAAGGTTGGCTGGTTTAATTGGCGTTTGTTACGTCAACATTGTTATCAGGACAATGTACACAATTATTTACATGTTATTTATTTAATTTTTTTTACTTTTGACCGGAGTAGAGGTCGGATTTAGATCAGTAGAACAGGGAGTTAACTCAGTACAGAGTGGGATTTAGATAGTAGAACAGGGAGTTAACTCAGTACAGAGTGGGATTTAGATCAGTAGAACAGGGATTTAACTCTGTACAGAGTGGTATTTAGACCAGTAGAACTGGGAGTTAACTCAGTACAGAGTGGGATTTAGATCAGTAGAACTGGGAGTTAACT
The DNA here is from genome assembly GCA_032355785.1 of Symmetromphalus regularis. Lineage (NCBI taxonomy): Eukaryota > Metazoa > Mollusca > Gastropoda > Neomphalida > Neomphalidae > Symmetromphalus > Symmetromphalus regularis. The sequence continues at coordinate 6,771 of JAULBS010023138.1, forward strand.
CAGTACAGAGTGGGATTTAGATCAGTAGAACTGGGAGTTAACTCAGTACATATTGGTACTTAGATCAGTAGAACAGGGAGTTAACACAGTACCGAGTGGTATTTAGATCAGTAGAACAGGGAGTAACTCAGTACAGAGTGGGATTAGATCAGTAGAACAGGGATTTAACTCAGTACAGAGTGGGATTTAGATCAGTAGAACAGGGAGTAACTCAGTACAGAGTCGGATTTAGATCAGTAGAACAGGGATTTAACTCAGTACAGTGGGATTTAGATCAGTAGAACAGGGAGTTAACTCAGTACAGAGTGGGATTTAGATCAGTAGAACAGGGAGTAACTCAGTACAGAGTGGGATTTAGATTAGTAGAACAGGGATTTAACTCAATACAGAGTGGGATTAGATCAGTAGAACAGGGATTTAACTCAATACAGAGTGGGATTAGATCAGTAGAACAGGGATTTAACTCAGTACAGTGAGATTTAGATCAGTAGAACAGGGATTTTACTCAGCAAAGTGGGATTTAGATCAGTAGAACAGGGATTTAACTCAGTACAGTGGGATTTAGATCAGTAGAACAGGGATTTTACAAACCACAGATGGAAAATCCATCAAGATTTGAACTCTTGTCATCAGGTTGAGCGTGCAAGCTAACCACTGTGTTGTGTGATTGTGCGAGACTGGCCAGAAGACACTTGTACAGAATCGCTGTTTGATTATTATTATTATAATAAGTTCCACTCCAATCAGTTGAAGCAGTACAATTACTATACAGAAGAACAGCTGACCAGCTGTGTGGAAAACCTCATTGGAAAAGTAATTTCTAAATCTAATAGAGCAAACATATATCGTTCTAAGATTGCTTGAACCCTCGGACGTCTTCTCAGAAACATTGCTCCGAAATGGCACCGGTTATCTGCTTTTATTGCCCTATTTGATTTATTAGAAATTGAGGGTTGTTGTGAGGAAAATATGACCACATGCAGAGTAGCACAAAGACGATAAGGTGTTTACAGCATAGCATCAATACTGTTCACTGAATTACGTTGCAAAATCTTTGAAACAATCTTTTAAACGGTACTTCACACGCAATATTGGACAGCCCAACGCTTTCATCCTCTTGCTGTTACTAAGGAATAAATCTTATCTTATTATTTTTGTTAATTTGCCATGTTTTATGCACTAGCTCAGAAAAGGAGCTTACGGCTTTGTTTTTTTCTAAACATTTCACATAACTGTTTTGTCTGTCGAGAGAATCACAAAATTCAAACCAATCTTCATTTTATGCTTTAGATTTGTCGGCTTGAGTCTTTTTGATGTCGTTAAGATTCTGAATGCATTTGTGATTGTGTTATTTTGTGGTTTCTGCAAGAATCAATATAAGGACACAATGATAATGGAATTTTGCCTTAATTCTATTCCAGTACAAAAATAAGTTCAATCTCTAATAAATGCATCAGGTTGTGGGTTTTTTATCAGTCAGCTCTTGACACGTGTTGGTATTTGTGTCACTTTGTGGATCTTTGTGTTATTTTGAAGTGCCTTAGAGACCGATTGCTTTTCGTTCACTGCTGACGTTAAGATGCTAAGAATGTCAAGAGTCTTGAAGGTCCATCAAGCTGGTTGACTTCCAGTCACGGAAATCTCTGGCTTCATGTACAAACATCATGTTTATAACGACATTTTCTGTCTGTACGTGAAGAAAATCAGACACTACATAACATCATTTTCATTTATAACTTTTCTATGCATAAAATACATAAAAACGCAAGGTGGAATTAGATTTAGGGTTGGAAAAATAGGTTTGCCAGATGAATCATATTTAGGATTTTTTATTTTTTTATGACACCACTCCACTAGAGCACATTGATCTATTAATCATCGGCTATTGGATGTCAAACATTGTTAATTTTAACATGTAGTCAAGAGAGCCAGCCTCCAACAGGTTAAGCTGTCAGACTCACAGATGGTAGGTGCTGGGGTCAAATCTCAGTCGAGGTGTGGGATTTTTAATCTTGATACCAGCTCCAACTCAAAATGAGTGCTGTGTAAAGCTCCTTGGGTAGGCGTACATCATCTTCCCCTACCAGTGATCCAGAACTGGTTTATCAAAGTAGTACATGTATGTGCTGTCCTGTCTGTTGGAAAGCTTGTGTGAAATATCCCTTGCAGCTAATGAGAAAGAGTAGCCTATGTGGAAATAGCAGGCTTTCTTTTAAAGGGCACAAGTCATAAAATAGCTGACACCTAATAGGAGCTGAATAAAGAGTTGCTGGGGTGATTAAACAACCAATCATTTGCCTTTTTCCCATCAGTGTGTTACATCTTACTATTATCCACAAACACATTACACGTATAACCAATCATTTGCCTTTTTCCCATCAGTGTGTTACATCTTACTATTATCCACAAACACATTACACGTATGGTGTTGCTTTCATTCTAAACACCTTCAAGACTTTTTTTCAATTTAAAGTCAAGGCTTTTTTTTTCAAAACCTGTAATTTCACAGCTTGAATTAAGTCTAACTGCAGTTAGAGCGCACCCAAGCAGAAAGGCAATCTTTTTGTGACCTGTCGTAGCATTAAAAAATCAATACGAGGATTGAAGAATTTTAATAGCAGTTTCGAATCTGGACTCAACTGAAAGATCGGGGAAGGTGGAAGTGAAATTGGATCCGTTATTTGTTCATTACAGTGATTATGAGAAAAAAATTAATAGCTCAAATCCTGTAGGCTATACTGTGTACAAGGTGTGTATTAAATTAGAAATAATTTTTTTTTTAATGCCTGCAGTCTTTAGAGTGCAGGTTTTTAAACTTTAAATTAAAAGGATTGATTGGTGAAAATTGTTTTTGTTCTGAGTCAGAATGTGATCCCTTGTTAACCAGTATCAGACGGGGTTTTTGTTGGGTTTTTTGGTTAATATACCAAAAACTGTGCTTCATGTATGAGCTCTTATGTCTGTAGGACATGACCATCTGTGGAAAAAATAATTTAAAAGATCTCTAGCAAAAACAATATCATACATGGCAACAGTGAGTTTCATCAGTAGACCATGACTATCAGAGGAAAAAATTATTTAAAGAATTCTAGCATAAAAGCAGCAGACATTGCAACTGTTGGTTTCATCAGTAGACCATGACATCTAAGGAAACAATAATTTAAAAGATCTCTAGCAAAAAAAACAGAATGCATGGCAACAGTGAGTTTCATCAGTAGACCATGACTACTGATGATCATTGTTTGTCACTATAGCTGTGAATTAAATAATATCCTAGAGGACCATTAAACAAATAAGTATTTATTTTTATCTTGGCATATAAAGATGAGAAAAAGCTGAGCTTTGTGGGGAAAAAATTGAACCAGAAGTAACAGTGATGTGATGCCTGTTTCCGAATTCTTGTCTGTTTTATAAAGATGTCTAAATTTCACAACCTTCTTTTTGGAGTAGTGTGGTCATGTGAAGGTTGTGGCAAGTGTTAGCAAGTCAGTGCAAGGTTGAGGTGGTGTGTGGGATAATCAGGAAAATAACATACACATTTTATTTTATTCAATAATATCACATTTAATATTTTAAAAAACATTTTAATGAATATTTAAAAAAATTAAAACGAAACTTTTAAATAAAAATCATTAACACTATTGCAAATTTTTTTTTTACCTTGCTTGTTAAAATTCTCAGAAGGTGAGTCAGAGAATTCCATTTTTGTTTTATAGATGTTAAAATAAAGGCTACTAAAAGATTATAACATGCAATAATATGTATAATGAATACCTACATGTACAGTGATCTACAAATATATATTCTGTATTACAATGTAAATACTTTGTATGTATGTATGTGTATATATAT
>JAULBS010023149.1:0-10622 GCA_032355785.1 Symmetromphalus regularis
ACTTTTATTATTATACATATAGATTTAGTGTGGTCAATAACCTAAAATATTGACACTAATGTTATAAATAATGGTTTAATAATATATGTACTAGTATCTATTAGTATACATACATTTAATATCAAATTGTGGCCAGTGAGTTAAGCGAAATTTCAGATAGAAGAGAAATACCAATAACTAGCAATGGTCTAAGGAAGATTTATTAGTATAGTTTTAAACATATAATGTCAAATGGTAGTCACTTACAATAAGTAAATGGATTGGTATCTTGCATATAATTTGTTTTAAGAAAATATTGATCACGTGATATACACGAAATTTAAAAGAATATTAACAAACTACTCACCTTTTCATTTTCGCAGAAAGCTGATATTTTGTTGGTCTTTTTGATGGTTTTTGTGTGTTGTTTTTGGGGGTGTATTATTATTATTATTAGTAGTAGTAGTAGTAGTAGTAGTAGTAGTAGTAGTAGTAGTAGTAGTAATACTAGTTGTAGTAGTAATAGTAGTAGTAGTAGTAATAGTAGTAGTAATAGTAGTAGTAGTAATAGTAATAGTACTAGTAGTTGTAGTAGTAGTAGTAGTAGAGTAATAGTAATAGTAGTAATAGTAGTAGTAGTAGTAGTAGTAGTAGTAGTAGTACTAGTACTAGTAATAGTTATAGTAGTAGTAGTAGTAGTAGTAGTAATAGTAATAATAGTAGTAGTAATAGTAATAGTAGTAGTAATAATAGTAGTAGTAGTAGTTGTAGTAGTAGTAGTAGTAGTACCCTATATATCTTTCAATTTAGAATGTATCTTTAAAAACTGTTGATTAATGCAAGTTCAATAATTCAATAATAATTTAATCATTCAAAAATAAACATGTTTGCTCAAATAATCAGTTACCAATTTCTACCACTCACTGCTGAAGATGCAGTTACTAGTATTCCATACAAATGTGTCTGTATTTGAAATTTGAACTTTAGATATATTTTATATAATGCAACCCATAGTACACATATTTCTTTCAATTCTCTTTTCGTAAGTATCATAAAGTAATCACTCTCGCCTGGAGCCAACAACAGTAAAAGTGTCATTTGTTGTTTTTTTCATTCTGGAATTCACAAATGTGGATACAAATGGCGGATATGTGTACAAGGTGTCGTGTCATAATTAACACGGGGTTAACGTCAGTGATGGGCAGAAGTGTCATCGTTAAATGAAAACACTGACTGCAGCCCCAAACGTAGATTGATCGAACCCGTCAACCAACAATCTAACACAATCTGAACAACAAAAAACTGTCATCGTCAACGAAACTGTATTTCAGTATTTAATATTATATGAGTGTCAATTTAACATCTGTAGTATTAAGTTAATATATATATATATATTTTTTTTGTATACAATACTCACACACATATACACTCATATACACTTTGAATAGATTTTCCCTGATTATCATTTGATCGTAACTAAATTTGGGCCTCCTTCCAATATTAAAAATAATTTTGGACCCCATTTCCAAAATTCCTGCATTCGCCCCTTGAAATGTAAAATCATGATGAAACTGGTTTGCCAATCATTTTGTAATACATTGCCATCGTATGTTCATATGTTCTTCCGATTATTAAGGAAACCAGTAACAGCATATATTTTCAGTCATTCAGCCCAACGAAATTCCTGATCATTTTTGGAAAGGGTAGGTACTGTTTGGAAAGCATTGGCATCACATTTCAACCACCCCTTCGATTTCCAAGACATAATTAATTTTTGGTATTTCATCTAGTTATTTCTGGATACAATTTTCCTATTTACGGAAAGATAGTCCGAAAATTGGTTGGTGACCAGCTTTCCAATACACCGCCCCTAAATAAGCCCCTGCAACTTATAATAATAGATAATTTGTTTCTGGATGCCAAAATCCTGGATTAAATTATTATTTTATAAGGGGCGAGATGTAGCCCAGTATGAGGATCAGTCCCCCCTCGGTGGACTCATTCTGTGATTTTTTGTTCCAGCCACTGCAACACAACTGCTATATCGGTCGTGGAATGAACAGTTTTTTGGGAAAGTGCATATAAAAGACACCTTGTTGCTAATGGAAAAGTGTAGCTTGTTTCTCAGATTACGTGTCAAAATGACCAAGTGATTGACATCCAATAGCTGATCATTAATTCATCACTATGCCCAAGTAGTGTTGTTAAACAAAAAAACAATTTCTTTCTTTAACTGCATAATTCATTTTGCATTTTGGTGTGAGTGATTGTGTTCTTTCATCTTGTGAATGCATATTGTATACATGCCAATGCTTATCAGCATGAAATCTACACAAACACAACACTTTTAACTCTGCATGAGACAGGGTCCATTGGGGTATATCAGCCTTATATTCGTTTCTTTTTATATGATCAAAAAGGAACTACCCAAGGGAAAACAACATTATAAATTTAAATGAATGAAAACCTAATTACGCCACTTGATTATATAATACTGCTGTAAGTTACGCAGAGAAGCGTAGCTTAGTATATACATTAAAGGTGTAATAACAGTCCCCACCCATCGAATTACACGGCAAACTTTAAAATATTCTGCGCTATGGTTAGACTATGGGTAGAATTTAAAGGATTCTGCAGCACATAAACAGAAAATAAGACTTAAAAATAAACACAATTAGGTCAATTTTATCTTCATAACTTTTTTCAATTGGAGTTATATATTTTAGTTTATAGTTTCCATGTCTGGCATGTCATTTGGACACACTGGTCCTGAAAGCTTATTCTTTAAAGAATCATATTTCAGTCTTTCATTGTGATAGAGAAACACCAAAGATTTTAGAGAATGTGATTTGAGCGATATTCGGCTTCCTGTTAAAATAAGATATAAAGGGAGAAACTACGTTCAACATCCGTTGAATTGGTGTGACAACATTTTTGTAACGTTTTGCCAGTCTGGTGAGATCTGGTATTTTGTCAGCAACAGGTAACCAGAAAATGTCCAAGTAAATGATGTTATCTTCAGCAGCCCATACTGCTTGTGGTCCAAGGACAGTATTGTAATGCACGAATTCTTTTTAACAGTTTCAGTTTCATTAGCACAGGCCCGTTTGTAGAGGGGGGGGGGTGCGACGGGTGCACACGCACCCCGGTAAATCTGTTGAGGTCCGTAAATGCAGATTTGGATTGACGCTAATTTACTAGAATAACGTTAAAAACGAAATTAAAAAATGGATATCCTCACAAACGCACCCCCCTAAAGAAAATTCTGCGTACGGGCCTGTAGCACATTTCAAGTTTATATAATATTCTGACCAATGGAGGAGAGAAAAAAATGTCTACAGTATGAAATTATTAATTCTGCAACTGTTCTGCATGAAAATTGAATTTCCATGGACAAACAACTTTTTTGCACCTTGATAGAAACTACAATTTATTCCGTGTCTGCGAAATCGCTGAATTCGGGGAGGTACTCACTGGTAATATTGGGCGTCCAATAATTAAACAACTTTTACTAACAGAGCATCCATATATAATCACAAACTTAAAAATAATATGCTTCCGATATTTCAGTAACTTCATAATGCATTGTTTTTATGAGGACTACCACCTTCATTCCCACTGAAAATCGCGACAATAGCTATTTTGGAATATAATAATGATGTCACACTAAATGTGTATAAATATTTGCACAATATTCAAATTAGTCTCAATAATTATGAATTAAAGAAAAAACAAAACAAGGAGTGATATAAAATGTAATCACAGTTTTAGTTTATTAAAATAAATTTTATATTAAAAAATGGCTAAAGTGGCAGTCCTCTTAAAAAGTCAGTACGTTGTGTTTTCAAAAGTCAGACACAGTGGGACTTCGTGTGAAATTCGAAATACACGGTCATTACACTAACCTATGCAATAAAAAAAATGACCCAAGGGATGTATATAAAAAAATATTATAAAATTGTGACATTATTTTAATGAAAATATTGGCCTGTGCAACTCTTTTTAATATACTACTTTGATACTGAAGGTAACTGATACCTTCATTTTCGTCAGACACGATTAATAGATGCATTATTTCGGAACATATTTTGTATAAAGATACGACATTAAAGCCGATAACTCTTCAGTTTGATATCTTGACCAATATTAAAAATCATGGTATTGACCGATTGTTTAAAAGCTACCCAAAGTTGTGACATTTGGTACATTTTTTTTTTATTTTGAATATAAAATATTATCTTGGATTATAAATTTGTTTAGTCTCGTTTAGGCTCTGATTATGTATGAAGTTAGAATACATACTGTTAAGTGTGATTTACACTTCTGACGTTTTATTTCAAATAAAAACAACTAAGGTATATATTTGCTGCATTCGAACCTAATGTACTGATTTGCCCTGCATTAAAACTTGGTCCTGGAATATTTCAAAGTCATGTTTCATCAAATATAGAAATGTTAAAACGCACAGTTGATATTTATATTATGTAAATCTTTAAACCTGCCTTCTAAACAGTACTTCGCTGAAAAAAAAAACATGCAACGTAAATATCCAGTCTAGTAACCCTGAATATCTCAGATTAAAATTCTAGATCCGGAATGAAATCAACGCTCAAATTATCGGTATCTTCAATACTGCATAACAAAGTGATAATAAAATATAACATAGCAATAATGATTTCGTCTGTAGCTAGTAGTCTTTTTGATTGGCAGCAAGGGGTCTTTCATATTGATCCTCCTCCCCCCCCAAAAAACACACACACCACAACAACAACAAAAAAACTACAACGACCATTTATCAAATTTTCTAATATAAAAAATTATTATCTTTTCAGTATTGGTTGGAAGGACATAAGTGAACCTCGGTGATCCAGCAGTAGATCATCGGATCCTCAAGCTGATGACAATGGCTCAAAACCTGTTGAAGGCTGGCTTAGTCTTGACTAAGTTTCAAAATTAACAAATGTTTGACATCTAATAGCCGATGATTAATACATCAATGTGCTCTAATGGTGTCGTTAAACAAAATAAACCAAAAAGGAACGAGATAAATGCCAATAGGCAGTGCTAATAATCAATCCTAAGGATTATGGAATTGACTAAGACACTTTATGAGACACTGGACCTTCTAGTAAAGGTTTGAGTCTAACAGACAGAAGATGGTCTGGGTTTCGACTAACCGTAAAGTTAGAAATGGGATTTAATACTACCAGGTCTATGATTGGTGGGATGTGTATGAGCGAGTGTCATAAAATATTGATTTATCTAGGCAGCCAATGCATGCAATTGCGTTTTATCTAGCGCCACTGTGCCAAGGTTACTTTGCACCACTGTGCCACGGTTACCTAGCGCCACTGTGCCAAGGTTACTTTGCGTCACTGTGCCACGGTTACCTAGCGCCACTGTGCCAAGGTTACTTTGCGTCACTGTGCCAAGGTTATCTAGTGCCATTGTGCCACGGTTACTTTGCGTCACTGTGCCAAGGTTATCTAGTGCCACTGTGCCAAGGTTACTTTGCGCCACTGTGCCAAGGTTACTTTTCGTCAATGTGCCAAGGTTATCTAGTGCCACTGTACCAAGGTTACTTTGCGTCACTGTGCCAAGGTTATCTAGTGCCACCGTGCCAATGTTATCTGGCGCCACCGTGCCAATGTTATCTGGCGCCACTGTGCCAAGGTTATCTGGGGCCACCGTGCCAAGGTTATCTGGGGCCACCGTGCCAAGGTTATCTGGGGCCACTGTGCCAAGGTTATCTGGCGCCACTGTGCCAAGGTTATCTGGGGCCACTGTGCCAAGGTTACTGGGGCAACTGTGCCAAGGTTATCTGGGGCCACTGTGCCAAGGTTATCTAGCCCCTCTGTGTTATTATCTAGCGCCACTGCCAAGGTTATCTAGCGCCACCGTGCCAAGGTTATCTAGCGCAACTATACCGAGTACTCGTGTTTTACATTTATGAGGTGCCTGTAGAATTTGGACATTTTCATACGGACAAGGATTATTATAGATGTTTCCGGTTATAATCGAGAAAAGTAAAGTCATATTATCTGTGATAACCGAAGACTACCGGAAACTATCGAATGCAGTTACATACACTTTTGGTTTTCCTTTTAAAATATAATTAAATTATTTTATTCAACCAAATTGTTATATGAAATAATTTTATAATGCTATGTTCAATATAATAGATGTGAAATTGGTTATTTTTACTAGAACTATAAGGTTGAGATGTAATAATTTTGTGTATGATGTATATAATAGTTGCAGCAGTTGGAGACATATATGTCAATATAGGTGACTATGGAATTTGATTTGCTGTGATGAACCCGTAAATGACAAAAAAAAAAAACTTAGTGAGTACTTACAAATCCGTGTTTGTCGGATATGTTGTTTGATAGCTTGAGTTTATGGAAGGAAGCCAGTTTCTGCATCCACTGTTCTCCCGTGCTGGGTGAGTCTGGGTGGATGTACATCCTCTTGGGCATCTCGGGGTCAGCCTTTCCGGCAACCATCCACTTCCCGTTGTGAAACTTGTATCGGCAGTCGTCAACAGAGACCACATCCATTAGAAGGATGTACTTTGCCTTCTTGTCCAAACCCGATACTTTAACCTTGTATGGCGGAAATATTCTTCTGCAAGTATAAAACATATCTTTATAGGTAAATAACTGAAGACTGAAATCAAATCCTCTGATGTTGCAGAAATATTAAATTGAAAGTGAAACTGTAAACCATTTATGTTAGCTTACGACATTTTGTCAATGCACAGCTAAGATATTACCCTGAAAGTGTAAACAGTACTTTTATAGGCATGATAAAGAATAATAAACTCATGTTTTGACTTTGTAAGGAAGAAATATTCTGAAAGTGGGAACCATGAATGTATAGATAAAATAAAAACCTACTGAAAAGTCGTTAATTTCGTAGGACGGAAACATTTCATAAATCATATTCTAATGTAAAATTTCAAAATAATAATAATTATTATTATTATTTATAATTCCACTAAAGTAATGAAAAAGTGATCCCACACAAAATGGCTACATGAGTAATGTCGTGTTACGATTGGCCATAAAATAAATTAAAATAAACTTGATGTGTTTTTGTGCACCAGATACTAAGTAGAAAAGGGTCTCACATTAGTCTTTGTATTGTGTAATATTTATAAAATACAATTGAAGGTTTTTATTTGGTGGGTTGAATTCCAAAAGTGATAATATGTAAAACAAAATAACATATTTTTGTTGTCAGTCCAGAGAATAATTTAACTTAAACAGGCATATCTGAATGACTGATTGTAACTTTATGAAAATAGTCGGTTTACGGGCGGGATTTTTATTTTTGGTTTGTTTTTGTTATTTAAAAGAAACTTGTATTCATAGTTTTGAAATCTATATTTCCCAAGAGCATTTCTTGTTAAAACTTTGTCTTATTAAAAAAGCTTATCTACTAACTAGTTTGTTTGTTTGTGAAGGTTGTAATTATAAATGCAATAAAACTGTTGTTTACGTTTCTTCCTTTTTTTTCTTTTTTGAAAGTGTTTTAATATCTACTCACTACAATAAATTAAGCTTGACAATGGAATATTTATCGCAGTTGAAGTGTCAACACCAGTTACCTTTGAACAAAATTAATTTCGTGTTTACACTGATCTATCTTTCCTGACCATCCGCCAAACATATGTTATAGTAATTTATTGACCACCGCTGACAGCAACAAACATATCTTCTCTTTTTTTTAACAATAAGTGAAAATTATATTCTTTGCAAAACAAACACGCATACAATGGCCTTTCAAAACTACCCATGCAAACCGATTGGGTAAACCCATCATCGGTCACCTGCTCGCACGCGCTTCAAAACTGTGCACACTGATAAGATCTCAATCCATACTTCACGAATTAATCTTAAAATTAGAGATAAAACGTGTGTACGGCCCTTCAAAATGACTGTAAGATGATTTCTGCTTCAGAAAGATAACAACCGCCATTTGTTCACAGCAGACAGCTCACTGAATGTTGCCATAAGCCAGGACTATCAGATGGCAATGAATGTTTTGTCAAAATACACCTTCGCTTTAATCAACGATTTAATAAAGCGGCAATAAAAAAAGAACTGTTCCCGTAAATCTGACAGGACCAGTTATGTCTGGGAGAGGGGTGGATTTAAGGAAAAAACATTGACTCTGATCTTTTAATTCTTTGAGAGAGAATTTACTGATAACCTTCTTGTATGTATCATGTCAACAATAACATCGTATCCCGTTTAATCTTCGACAGTGAATAACAGACGTCGCTGTTCTTATGAGATTACACGGGATACTCTTGAGTAACACCCGAACTAAGCGCAAAAGCCTTTTTCTAACTTCCAATGACAGAGAGCTTCTGTCTGTACTAATGTCTATACTGTTATCTCGATTTGAAGACTTGTCCAGTCAGTCGTAGTGAACAACGATGTTTGTGCGTGTGGGTGACACATTAAAACCATTCTGATAAGAATGGTGGCTGTTACATAATACTGAAGATTATTGGTTTAGTAAAATAGTATTGTTTATGATAGGTTTCCATTTGTTTTCAATACACTAAGTGTGGTGTATTACAACGGATTATTGTATTAAATGTATAATAAAATTTACAAAAACCGCTGTGGCATCCAAAATCGTATATTTTTGTAAAACATTATCGAAGAGATCTGGTAAGAAAGATGTACCCACATTTTCATCCACATTATATTCTTTAAAGAGACAAAATGTATTAATTACACATACATGTACTTCTAATTAAAGGAATATTAGATCAAAATTATTTTTGGAAACAAATTCTTTAATTTGTCAGAAGTTGGTGTGTGAATACCTTTCTAATCAAGAATACAAGGCTATTATATTTGACCATGGCCATACTTTTAAGACCATTTTGTTTTATTTTGTGTAACATCTTGGAAACGAACAAAACATTGGTCTTGTCTGCGAATTCGTTTGCGAAATATTTATCACATGGGCCATAGACTTCTCAAATAAGTTATTTTTGTCTGCAAATATGTATGACAAAAAGAAATTTTTGATATAATTTTTGAAACATTTAAATATTATTTTTATTATTTATTATTATTATTTTATTTTATTATTATTATTATTGTTATTTATTTTAAATTTTGGGTTTTCATAGTTAATTTAGATTTAAAATGAGCTTATTTCATGCGTTATATGCATATATTGGAAATAATATTGTTAATTAAACAAAATTATTCAGACACTATAATCACAGTATTTAACATATTTAACTTACAGGATAAAACCCCGTAATCCTAGGGTGGTGATATGTTTACACAAATAAATCTGTTGCCGATTAGGGATATTCTACCTAAAAATAAATGTTCCGTTGACATTTTTAATTATTAATGAGTGACATTTTCATTTGTGTCCAGACGATAATATATTATCTAATTAAATTAATTAATCTGTTTAATTAGAAAATGAATCTAGAATCAACATTTGTAGCAATATTTTTAAAGGTTTATTTCTTAAATAATCATATCAAGACTATTGTTGATGACAAATATCACACTAAAAGATCTGTAACTGTCACATTGCTGGTTACAAATATTACACTAAAAGGTTTGTAATTGCCATATCGCTGTTTACAAATATTACACTAAAAGGTTTGTAACTCTTACATTGCCCATTACAAATATCACACTAAAAGGTTTGTAACTCTTACATTGCCCATTACAAATATCACACTTAAAGTGAATTTGTCATGGTTTTTAGCGACACATTAAAGTTTATAGCTATTTGCACATCAAAGCTAGTCAAAATATCTATAAAATCTAAAATATTTGCTCAAATATTCGTGACAAACGTTGCACGCAATTTTACTTAATATAAACAAACCTACTTTATTCATATTGATGTATTAAACTATTTAATAAATTCATGTTTACCTAAATGAAAATGACAATAAAATTGGATTTTTTTCATTAATGTAATATCAAATACGCAACAGAGCCTATAAATGTGGCGTTACATACTACAAAAGCATGACGGATTACATTTTAATGACGTAGCTATTTCCCAGGTCTGTCTGCACTGTCCCTTGTAACCTTGGTGATTAAAATATATCACTTAATGAATTGTCGTGCGCGATTGGGTACAATAGGTGCAAACGATGGTGCAAACATTGTATAGATAATGGATTGATTGAATATTGTTTAAGGACCACCAGCACAAAAATAAACATCGGCTATTGGGAGTCAAGTTGTATTTAAATCAAAAATATTATTCTAAATCACTGTAAAGAGGTGATTTAAAATATGGTAAAATATATACATGTACAATATAGTTAATAAATATCACTATGGTGAAAATCACAAAACAGCATAGACAACAGAATCCCCCCCCCCCCACCAATAGCCAATGTTTATGTTCTGTGCTGGGGGGAGGGAGGTCGTTAAACAAACTAGATAACAGAACATGGGATCAGTTGTCCAAAAGATGATTAAACAATAGTCTGTTTACGCTACTCGGAACATGGATTTTTGTCGATTACTTTAGTTCGCGTGAACCTAGGCGAAAAAGGACTAGAGTTTTGGAAATAGCAAAAACGTCCTATGTTCCAATTTTTTTCATTACTTTGTTAAATAATGATTTAAAAT
>JAULBS010023160.1:496-10622 GCA_032355785.1 Symmetromphalus regularis
CCCCCCCCCCCCCCCCCCCCCCCCCCCCCCCACACGGCAGGTTCGGGGGCTCCTGAACATAGAAATGAAATTGCATGACAAATAAAAAAAAAATGAACTAAAATTAATGAATTTTATTACGATTACATTTTTTTATAAAGAAAGTTCGTAATCGAGAGGGGCGGAGGTCTCAGGTAGGGCCCCGAGGTAATTGTTCCCTTTGCCCCTTTATAAACCCGACCCTGGCAGGAAGTACAAAATATTAATTTCTTGAAACTGTGCAATGAGTATTAGCTTCAGCTAACGAAACACTGGGATTTTTTTTTTAATTACTAACTGGCCAGCACTAATATGTGTTGTGACATTTTCCGTGTGTCACTTCTCTAATGTAGTTCCTCTAAAGGTCACGAGTCGCAAAATAATAATAAATCTGACACTTAATAGCCGCTGAATAAACAATGCGCTGGGGTGTCGTTAAACAAACAATCTTTTTCTTTTATGTCTCCTTAGAGTCCAAAGATATTAACGTTAAACGTTAGTATGTCGTTATGACACATCATTAAGGCAAGTCATATTTAAATCATTAGGTTATGTTGACATCGTTCACGCCTATTCAAACTGTTTTTGGTTATTAATTATAACATTATTGCGTAACTGGTCAAAAAACCTCATTAGAACGAAACGGCACGTGTTAGTTTATTGTGTTTCTATTCTAAATTACACGATGTCATTTGTTTTTGGGTTCTGTTTGGTACTAAATCAGAAATACAAAATGGCGGCAGGAAATTAAAAAAAAAAGTTCGATTGCGGAAACATTAATGTATAAAAAATGAATTAATTTGTATTTCTTTTGAGTACAGGATGTTTTATTATTGAATTACACATTATAAATTTTACAACTTAAAACAGAAAGAAAAGATTTTTTTTTAGAAAAAATGGGTTTATTTTCTGTTAGCGCAAAGGTAGTATAAATGGCCGTAACTACATTGAGGCAAATGAGGCAAATGCCTCATACCGAAATTGACGATTTTTTATTTATACAAAGATTTTATTTTTTAAATATAAATCTCTATACCGATAGAAACGATTAAGTGTTTTTGCCTCATTTAAAAAAAAAAGAGTTATGGCCATGATTATGACGTAATTGCGTGGTTTATTCAAATCATAGCCAACATATAAACATCCGGCACTCCACTACTCTAATACGTTAATGTCTGCGAACGCAGCAATTAGTTCCTATTCAATTTATAGTTCCCATATATTTCTCTTTTGTCTTGTACAAACAAACATTTGGTGCAATACGGGTCATTGTCTGGACAAAGAACTAATTCTTAAAGCCAAACGCAAATAGATATATTGTTTGCAGTGCAGTGTTGAGCACTGCTAAACGTGGTGCGAATTATACAGAATCGTAAAACACATTTATTCATGAATAAAAGGGAATTAACAGTTATTGACATACTAAATCAGGATTACAATGGCTATTTTATATTACAGAGAGGATAGTGTGTTATATTTGCGTTGAAATCGTTTGTTTTTTTCTTAAATAGAATTATAATGGTGGCTTGTATTTGCTTTCAAATTGCTTAATATTTTACTTTATTAATTTTACTTTTTTTTCTTTCTTAAATGCATATTATAAGCTAAACAATTATTTTTAATTTGATAAAACATACAAAGAAAACTACTAATAAAATAGATCTTCGCAGGCGCGGAGACAGGTTTTAAGGAAAGGTGGTTCAATTGGAGAATTTGTTTAGTTTCCCATTTTTAAGGCATTTTCCAGCTAGGATACAAGTAATACTAACTATTTGAAATATGTGGGTTTTATTTAACGACGCCTCTAGAGGGTGTATTCCCATTTCACATTAACTGTTAATTACAGGTAAAAAAAAGGTAAGAAAGTACTAAGACGAAATGGGAATAACATTAAGGCAAAATGGGAATTTATCTAATAATAATTGCTGCTAATCGAAAGGAGTAACCTGTGTGACGATAGCGGGTTTCTTTTAAAGAAAATGAGTCACAAAACACCATATATCTGAATAAAAAGCAATGTCCAGGGATGTTCCTCAACAAACAATCCTCTCCTTTGATGACCATTGTGAAGTATGCACTTGCTAACAATACAATGTTATTTAATGACGCCTCTAGAGCACATTGATTTATATCTTATCATCGGCTATTGGACATCAATTGAAATATGTGGGGAAACACGGGGAACTTAAATATTAAGTGTCCGTTTCTGTTCATTTCCTCTTTTTATATACACGTAGGAAAAACGCGTTTCTTTGAAAAACAAAGTCTTGAATGGTTTAAACCTCTACTCGCCTGCTATCAAGACTTCTTATAAAAAAAATTATTCACATTTTAGCCATTTTGAATTTCCAAATGATTTCAGAAGACAAAAATCAAGCACCCGGAAAAATCATATCGTTTAAGGAATGAGTGTTTTATTGTAGATTACCCTGCACAGTAGCGGATCCAGAGGAGGGTTCATGGGGTCAGGCCACCCCCCACCCCCCACACACACACACTTTAGAGATTTTTTTTTTTTTTTACATACATTTTCCTAGGTAGGACGTGAAAATTAATAATTTGTCTCTAGTCCTATTCACCCATCACATTAGGATACCGCATCCCGTACCCCCCGCACCCCCCTCCACACACACACTTTAGAAATTCTGCATCCGCATTTTGACAATTATGTTAATGTTTATACACATATTATACATATTCCAAAACGGCCATTATCGCGATTTCCGGTTCAAGTTGATATTCTCTTTAAAATATCTTCATCGAAATTTTAAATATACTTATTATTTAATAATTTATGGATACCTTAGGCTATAATAAACTAAGTTTCAATATGTCTCTTTAATTACTATTTGCAGTGATTTATAATTTTATTTTGAAATATTCAACTAACCCATGGTTAGCTTAACCTTGCTTTGAACAACTGGGCCCAGAACTTTAATTACATTGAGATCACTAAAATTAATACAATGAGGTGTTTTAAATTTTTTTACAGCTGCAGTGTAGAAAAGGTAACAGGTCCAGATATTATTATTGAAATGAAATCATAATTTCTTTATAAATAAACTCGATATCAGAAAACATTGTAATTTTTTAATAGTATGGTTATATTTTTATGATTTTTAAACATTATTTTCCTTTTTTTTTAAACTGAACTGTGATAAATTACTGGAAACCTTATTATATTCATTTAAATAACGAATATAAAAGTTATTTAATATCACAGCAATAATGGTAGGAATAATTGCTTTAAAAACCAATTTTCACATATTATTTTTCTCTTAAATAACAGGCCTGAAGAAACCGGGGGCATGTGCCTTTTTTTTACATATAAATGTTTGCCATTGTAACCAAAATCTGATATAGAGTTTGTCAGTGCCCCCTCCACCTCCCCACTCCACAAGTCATTCCTAGGGCCTGAATAACGATTGTAATTGTTATTTAATATCAAGAATAATGTGAGCTACATTTGTTCTTATAAAAACAATTTCACCGGCTTTCTTTTATTTTTCTAAATAACAAGTACAAAGGTTGTTTCATATCACAAGGATAATGGGAGATAGATTTGTTCTTATAAAGCAATTTTCACCGGCTTTCTTTTTTCTTTTCTTTTAAATAACTATTCTAAAGTTTGTTTCATATCACAGGGATAATATGGGATAGATTTGCTTTTAAATCGCCGATTAAATGAAAATTATGACGGTTATTTCATATCAACAGGGATAATGTGGGATATAATATTTGCTTTTAAATTGCCGATTAAATGAAGATTATAAAAGTTATTTCACAGGAATAATGATTACTTATATTTGCTTTTAAATTAAACGGATTATCGCGATTATTTCACTTCAATGAGATAATGGTGGCATTCATTTCCTTCTAAATCGCTTGGGTTTTATCTTCAATAAAGTAATACACTTTTGTTAATGGAATTTGTTGGACTTTGTAAATAAAACGTCAGTAATTTAAAACGAAAACTAATAAATAGAAAAAAATGATTGGCATTAAAAACAAAATTATTTAGTATATTAACTGTATGTAAGGTAATCCTAAATCATTACATTAGATTAAATAAAATTTATAAAATGTTCTGCTTTTATCTAATAATTATATATTATATAAATATATAATAAAAAAAATAAATAAAAAAAAAAACACCAAAAGACCGAAAAGGAAAAAACATAAACATTGTCATCAAAATTTCCGTTTTTTTATTTATTTATTTATATAACTATTTAGTTAGTTAGTCAGAATATGTCTAGAAAACTACAAAGAAAAACATTAAAATCCTCCAAAATGCTTTTGGTGATAACTTGACAGTTCACTCCCTCTCCGCCATAACGCATTCTATTGATCTTAAATTTAAAACGGACGCATTTTATAACCCACCTCTATGAAATTACGTAGCTGCTATTCAATTTATAACATAATATTAATCATGAATCTATTCTTCATAAACTAAACTGATTTTAAATAAGTATTTCTTCTTACCTGTCACAACGGCAAGATCTCTTATAATGAATAACGTTGTCATGCAACATGCATTGTTGACGTCATCGCTTGTTCGGAACAATGTTCGGCGCTCACGGAAAGTGTCGAAACACAAATAAAAAAACGGAAAGAAGTTTTCGGTACAGAAAGGTCGATTATACTTTTTATTATTTATAATACTAATAATAATAATAAAGAAATAATAATAATAAAACAAATAACAGAATACAAAGACAAAGCGACGTCGAGCATAAGTTTATCAAGAGGATTGCGCCATTAAAATAAAATAATAATAATTTGTTTTTAATTTTGTTTTTAAATCATACACTTACCTATCTCAATCGCGGTTCAGGATTTCTGAAAGTGGAGGCTCCAAATGTGATAGGTAATGGTTAATGTTACGTCCTTCCACTAGCAAAATGTATATTAAAAAAATAAAAATAAAACATACGAGAAAGGGGGTGGGGGGTGGGGGGAGTTCCGGCCCCTGGATCCGCTATTGTATCTGTACCTCTAATTTACAAGAAAAACGATCAGCCGCATTTTTACTGATATTCTTATATTAAATGACACAAAACAAAACTAAACAAACTATGAACAAAATGTTTTAAATTTATCATTAAACCCATAGTCCCACGGACCCTTGATTTAATTAATTTCCAGTGACTTAATTAATTTCCAAACAAAGAATTAATTTTAAATATAAACATTTGATTTGTCCATATAATTACTTCATTCAACTACCTACATCTCGCTTATTATCAATATTTTAAAAATAATAATCAATTATACTCACGGACAAATAAATGGAAAAAAAATACGAAGTTGTTTTCCGTTGAAGGTGTGACGTATATATTTCGAGTCACATGATGGGTATTCCCCCATTAGCAGTTATTTTAAAACTTCTGAGTATTTTTGTAGCTGCAAAAAACATTTAGTACCAATTTATTTCACCCCACGAGAAGTTCCGATCTTGAAATTTGAAATGTGAAAAAAATCGATCGACTCGACATGGAATTTCCTATACCATGGTTCAGTTAAAATGTCTTGCGTCATATGAAAACGAGATCTAGTATAATAAATACATCTAAGCGTCATTCGTAATCAATATTTTGACCACAAAGCCCTTAAATTCTGTGGGACTATGACTTTGATATCACTGATCCAAGAAAGACAACTCGTTACAAGAATAATGTCTAGCGGCAGTAACCTCCCTGTTCCATAAATAATTATTATTTATATTATGCAGTCTATCTCTATTCTAAAGCCACCGACCCCGGTGGCGCAGTGCATATCGAAACATGGGGTTTTAATGTCGATACCGGTTTAGCAGTTAATTACAATCCCACTGGAAATCACAAACCCCCACTTCTAACACTAACCTTAACGCTAACACTAACCTTAACGATAACACTAACCTTAACTCTAATCCTAAACCTAACCCATACCCATGTATGGGCTTAGGGGGGAGGGGGGTTGTGATTTCTAGAAAATCACAAGTAGGAGGTTTGTGATTTATAGGGTGTGTGATTTCATGCTACACCGGCTCCAACCCAGAGTGACTGCTTTGTAAAGTTTAGTGGGTAAGTATATATGCCACTTACACTGGCCAATGGTATATTAGTATCAAAGATATTGACATGTGTTGTCCAGTATCCTGTCTGTGGGTAATGCCTGTGAACCGGTCGGTCGTCGGATCGATCCTTCTCAGTGGATGCATATGCAGATTGGGCTATTTTCCGTTCAACCAGTGATCCACAACTGTTTTATCAAAGGCCGTGGTATGTGCTGTCCTGTCTGAGGAACGGTGTATATAAAATACCCCTTGCTGCTTATCGGAAAGAGTAGTCTGTGTGGCGGCAGCGGGTTTCCTCTAAATACATATGTCAGAATGACCATATGATTGACGTCCAATAGCCGATGATAAGATAAAATTAATGTGCTCTAGAGGCGTCGTTAAATAAAACAAACATTACTTTACTTTGTCTGTGGGTAAGCGCATATAAATGATCACTTGCTTCTAATCGGAAAGTTGTAAAGTTTCTTCAAAAGACTATGATACGCAAAACACACCTAATAGTCGTTGAATAAACAATGTGCTGGGGTGTCGTTAAACAAATAATCGAGCGCTGTACATGCTTTAAATACACTTTATTGGTATTAATATTTATGTGACATTACCCCCTACCTCCCCACAATAGCTGATGTTCGTCTTAAAGGGGGTTGGGGGTGGTCGTTAAACAAATATTATGTGATAAATTTAGGCAAGTTAAAAGGACCAAACACATACATTTGATAGAATGAAATATGAGAAAAAGAAACGACCATACAGTTAATACCAAGTTTTTCTTTCTTTTCATTAACTTGTGTTTACTATATAAGAGGTTTTACTGTTTAATTATTGTATGTGAATAGCCTATTCTACCCACCTCACCCCTTCCTCCCACAACACCACTTCTATCGCACCATACCACACCTTACCACACCATTGTGTTCCATATCAGATCGTATCATATATCAAAACAAAGCATCGTGTGCTGTTGTATATCAGATCATATCGCATAACACAATAATACAACTTTCTCAAGGGGCGTATTCATGACAGTCTTAAACACAGCACAACACTAAGCCGGTCTCAGAATGGCAGTACTGTTTCAACTGATCGTGGTACTGTGTATGTTTGCTACTAGTACAGCCCACTACAACATCTCACTAGAGGAAGTGTCTACACTATACCTACCACAGAACAATTCTAGGTTCGACATGCGGTATGTGCAGAAAGCTAGCTATGACGTCAGCACTAACCTCTTGTATGTCACAGGCAAGTGAAAATGTTTGAATGCATGTAGTAGGTATTATGTTACTGTAGGACCGGCACATCCGTTTAAATAGGGTGGTGGGGTGACATGATAGGGGCGCAATCATTCATTTGAAGGGCGCCTACAACGTATTCAGTAAATGTAAATATTGTGGCAAAAAAGGGTTGCCGCAGATTACTGGGTGATGTAAATGCCCCTTGTCCCCTGTTGCACCGGCCCTGTGTTACTGTTGCTATATTAAGCGACAGTTATTGTATCTGTTTAATTATTTTATTCTTACAACAGTCCGTCCATCCATCCATCCATACATCCGTCCGTCCGTCCGTCAATCCATTCGTCCTTCCTTCCTTCCATCCATCCATCCATCCATCCATCCATCCATCCATCCATCCATCCATCCATCCATCCATCTATATATATATCTATTATACATGTATTTTATTAATTTTATTTTATAATAATAATTAATGTATGTTATTTATTTCTATTTTTATTTCATTTAAAAAATATTCATTTGATTTATTTATTAATACGTATAATGTATTAAACAAATATGTATAATGTATTATATATTAAACACATTCCTATACATATAAAACTAAATACTACTTTTAACTTATATACATGTACGATGTACACTTTCAATAATAAAAACTACTTTTGTAGGTAAACTATTTAAATTTTTCGTTGACATGACCAACACACAAAGTCTGGCTGCAATCGGGGCTGAGAGGAGCGACACCGGCAACATCCTCTACAGCGACGTGACGACGTGCGGCAAATACGTCATCGTCACCGTCGACTACATGGTCAACCGGTCAATGGGAGTCGTGGAAATATACAACAAATATTCAGCAGAGAAACGAAGTGAAAAACTATACAGTATTGAAGGTAGGCAAGCTTGAAAATGTCTTCTTAGTAAACTGGTTATTTTTGTTCCAAGACAGTGGTCCATGACTGGTACAACGAAGGACATGTTATAACATTATGAATATGAATTGATTGTTTAACGACACCTTAGTATATGCACAAGCACACCCACAGAAAGAAGAAGGGGAAGAGGAAAACACGTAGAAAGATCATTATAATAAAGAATCCTATAATGAGCGTCAATTCAAAGATGTATAAGAAATGAAACAAGTGTAATCTGTTGATGAAAATACTCCATTGTTAAAGGTATTAAAGTATATTAAACATGCGCGGTTCCATGGGGGGTGAGGAGCATACGGCGCACGCCTCCACCCTAATTTTCGGTCAATGAAAATATTTCCTGTGTAAACCCTTCGGCGCTAGCAATGTCGGGCTTCGCCCTCCAGAGTTGCGCCCCCCCCCCCCATTCACAATAGCTGGAACCGTGCATGAATCTACTATGTCTATATAATTATTCTCTTTTTTTCATCAGAAATTGGTACATATCTGTCTGTTAGAGATACGTTTAGTAGTTAGTATGATAGTATCAAAATATAACTTTATCACATCTTGGTAATTAATCAAACTGTATTGTAGTACGTAATGCAATATGGGTTTGCTGTATCGGAATATATCGCAATATGGTTTTGGCCGTATCGTTGCAGCCCTAGAAAGTAGTCCCCTAGCGACGCCATTTTATATTCATTATCATAGGCTGAATAATCCGATTTTAAACTTGCTCTTCAGTATTAAAAATGATAAAATATGTTCTGCACCGCCCTTCATACCTGAGATCTCTTCTGCCCTGAGATGCACTTCCTATGTTCAATACCAGAGCTGAAATGAAATAATGTAAACCTGAGAACTGGCATTAGTTAACAGTGGCGGATCCAGAAAATCCATTTAGGGGGTGGGGGCAATAATATTTTTTTTAAATAATAACATTTAGGGGTGGGCCCCCTTATTTTATTAATCCATTATTAAGTGGGTGGGCCGACTAGATCTGCCACTAGTATTCAGTGTAGGCTACTATTATGTTAGACAGGATAAAAACAAACAATGGCCTTAAATATACTAGTTATAAAACCACTGGATGGAACGGGGCACTTTAGGTTCAGGGGCTCCTCAACAGAGAAATTAAATTACATGATAAATAAAAAACAAAAGAACTAAAATGAAAAGAATTAGAACTAATTTTATAATTATTAATTTTTTTTATAAAGTAAGTCCTTACTCTGGGGGCCCCGGGGCGATTGATTCCTTTGCCCCATTTTAAATTAGGCTCTACATGTATGTATATTGAAGCAACCTAAGCTACGTCTCGTTTCCAGGGCTCGAAATGTTGCACTCACCTTGTAAACTGTCTCCGAGCAACTTCTTGCCAGTGTTGAAAATGTTTTGCAGTAGAGAAGTGGCAGTATTCTCAAACACTCCAAGGGCCGGTTTCAAAGCGTCTCCGATCTTGGACATGACGTCCTTGAAGCTGGCATTCGATCCGCCCAAAAGGGCCACGCAGACAAGAAGAACGAGAAACTTCATGATGCTGAAATATGTAGGCTATTTCTTTTAAAATGCTTGGTCCGAAGGAATATTGTTTTAAAGAATTTCGTTGGTACAATCGTTTTTAACAATTACTTTTCTTCCTGGGATTGTAGAACAAAAAGGAAAACGGTTTTGGAAATTAAATGAAAGACCTAATTTTTATACAAAATGTCAAGAACATTTACTGAATATTATTTTTTTTAAGACGAAAAAAAACGATGTTTATGCTTTTTTAGCAGTTCTGGGCACTTTTCTATTTTTTGTCTAGGTTGTTTTGTCCATTGGTTCTATTATGTTTAAACGGCAGTCAAAAGTAATTTTTTTACATTTCGAGCCGGCGTTACTTAGAC
>JAULBS010023171.1:0-10621 GCA_032355785.1 Symmetromphalus regularis
CCCCCCCCCCCCCCCCCCCCGCGCCCCCCCCGCCCCCCCCCCCCCCACCCCGCCCCAGGCTTGTGCTGTGGTATATCAGAGAATGTTCCCCCAAGCACGCTACAGGATAATATACGCCTTAGCGTATTTTAGTTGATATATGAAAGGCTTTTTATAAACAGGTGCTGGTTATGTCAGATCAGATGGCTGCTCTTACATTAAGATTATTAAACTTCAGTTAGGAGTTGGATTTCTTATGAACATTCAGTTAAAGCTATGTGAGTTAAAATGAGCGATAAATTCATTCCATGATTTAAAATTTATTTATTTAGTAATTTGTAAGGATCTGTTTTTTTTCATGTAGTTGTTTCTTTTAATTGGCAGCACTTGTAAATTATGTTTGTGCACCTTTAGGCTGTACTTGTATTGCTTAGTTAATAATGTTAATGCATGGCTTGAAGTATGCCTCCGGGCAGGATGTTGCTCAGACGGTAGCGTGTCCGCCTGTGAACCGGTCGGTCGTCAGATCGATCCTTCACGGTGGACCCATATGTAGTTTGGGCTATTTTCTGTTCCAACCAGTGATCCACAACTGGTTCATCAAAGGCTGTGGTATGTGCAGTCCTGCCTGTGGGACGGTGCTTATAAAAGACCCCTTGTTGCTTATCGGAGAGAGTAGCCTATGTGGCGGCAGAGGGTTTCCTCTAAATAAATATGTCCGAATGACCAAACGATTGACGTCCAATAGCCGATGATAAGATAAAAATCAATGTGCTTTAGAGGCGTCGTTAAATTTTAAAACAGCTTTATTTTTTAAGCACGCCTCTGAGGCAGAGGAAAGTCTCTATATTAAAACGGTATACTTTGTTTAGAAACCCGTGTAGAAACAAAACCCTATATAAAATGATTAAATAAAAAATATACTGTATTATTTTATCACAAATCAAAACTGTCTCATACGTTTTGCTTCACGATTATATAATTTTGTACAAACCTCTTCTTTACTTGCTCCGATGTGTGTTTTGTCGTCTGGAAACACAACTACGGTATTCTCAAGATGGCCTTTTCGTTTGCCTGCAACACAGTATGAAAAATACTTGATCCTATTATCCAGTCATTATTATGCATAAATATAAGGTCTATTTTCACAATAAGCGACAATTAAATAACTGTAGCTATAAAGAACACGAACGTGTATTTATTATTAATATATACAACAGCAACTCAAGAAATAAATAGATACAGGATAGTTGTTGTTTATTTTGATGTTGGAAGGGTTGTCGTTTATTTATTTATTTTTAGTGTATGTATCATCATATGGGGTTTTTTTTGGGTGGGAGGGGGTGAAAATGTCCCACAACCTGATATAATCGCATTCTTATTTACACGTACCCATTGGTTTTGATATTATGAACAAATGCCCTTTATACACAGGTCAAACACTAGATGTAAAATTCAATAGTTTCATAATTAAAGATAAAAAATATATTATTTACAAAAGTTCAGTAGCTATAGTGTTTATTCTATCCTAGCATGCCATAATCAATCATGAAACATGTAACATCATGGGCATTACTTACCATTAGGGGGGGATTGCTTTGACAAGTCTTCAAATATAGTGTATTTAGAACTGGAATCACTATTTCCCTTGGTAGCGGGAAGAACCATCCCTCGACCTGAATAGTCGATATCTAGTGACGAATCGGAAGTTATCGCCGTGTTTTCTGTAGACAAAACACTGTCGTTTGTAACATCGCCTGAGATAATGTCCTCTAGAACCAAGCCACTGCCTTCCACGATGTCTACAGTATGATTGCTTGATATTCTGTCTACAGTGTATCTAGGTGTCTTCAGATCTGCTGATGAAGGTGTTGCGAACACTGGGATGAGTTCGTCCTGTATAGCTTCACTAGGATTGACTGTGATATTTCTGTCCAGAAACTCATTAATGTCGATATCCTCTTCCTTTTCTTCAAACACGTACCCACTACCTTCCGTGAGACCGAGATCACTTCCATACAGCATCGTTTCCTTTTCAATGTATGTTTTATCATCCGTGTTGTTAACAAAACGAGTCAAATCATCATTGATTTCATGTGATTTACTATTCCTTTCACCACCTTCAGTGATAACAAGACCACTCCCGTTTATCTCAGTTTCTTTTTCAGTGAACGTTTTATCATACGTTTTATTACTAGACTGAGTCAACTCATCATTTATGTCATGTTGTGTTTTATTTCTTTCATCACCTTCAGTGATATCAAGATTACTACCATGTATCTCTGTTTCCTTTTCATCGTATGTCTTATCTATGCTATTATTATTAAATTGTGTCAAATCATCATTTATGTTGTATGAGATACCATGTCTTTGACTGCCCTCTGTGATACCAAAATTACTTGATATATGCTCAGTTTCGTTTTCATTGTATATCTTACCTTCTGTGATATTATCAAACTGGGACAAGTCATCATTTTTAGTTTGTGATTTCCTACCTTTTTGATCATTTTGAACGTTTGATGTTTCATTATGTGAAGACTTCTCCGCCACTGGAGAGTCCGCCTGCATTTCGGTAACATCTTTGTCTACTCCTAAACAATCTTCAAGGAAAGATTTGTTACGAATCACTTCATCGGAGCTGCACATTTTACACAAAACATCTTGTGTTTCAGTGCACGGTTTGAGTTGAAATAGACCTACCCCACACTGTGAACACAGGTAGCAGGAATCGTCCAAATTCCAGTCGGGTGTAAAATGACCCTCTGGACATGGCGCACAAACAGTATTGTGTCGTCTGCTACACTCACTAAAAACAAAGTATCCAGGTTTACACCGATTACAAGCATCAGAGTTTAGGTTGCTTGAATCATGTGGATAACATTGAACAGTCTGGAAAAAAAATGAAGAAAATTATGTTTATAATGAATTATTTTTTATATATATATCATCCAGGACAGTTAAAACAAAATAAAGAAAAAGATGCCGTTTAGGGAAAAATTGGCAATGTTGGTCAAAATATGCAAATTGCGTTAAAATATGAAAATTTAAAAAAGTTTTATTTTACTTTTCCAACACCTTCATTAGAAGTCGTAGTATCAAAAGTGTAAAATGATGTTAAAGGTGCACCAATATCGTTACAGGTGACATGTTTTGACATTTTCACATACACATTTTCAGTTAGTGACTATCAACTACAATCAAATGATAATCGGTCTCTACAAACATAGACACAATTAATTTTACAATATCAAAGGTACAATACTGTGCTTCAAAATATAATGGTATGCAGTTTAACTAGGGATGTTCATTCTCAAACAAAACATGATCCCCAATGTCGAATACTTGGTCATATTATGTCTGCTAGTAAATTGCTGTTTGCATGAAATAGGATATAATCGTAATATTTCAATACATTATTGGTAGGAAGACTGCAGTCAGTTCCTGTAGGATTCCTTTTTATATATTTACCAACGAAATTATTAGTTTTCTGCTAGAAAACTGCTTTATTTGATAATAATTGTAAATGGGTATTGTTTGACAACTAATAATCTCTGATACAACAATGTACTGAGATGTCGTTAAACACGCATTCCTTTCTTTTATTCGTTATTAAGTGCAGCCAAGATACAAGATGGGTTTGAAATATCTCTGAGCTGATTGAAGTAGATGAGTTTGCTATTAATGTTAACTTTTTTCTCAAAAGGTGGTTGTTATTAATACCTCATTGACTGACTGAAGTGAACTACATATTTTATCTGATAACGGTCATCAATTTTCCAGTAACCAGACGCGGGCTGGTGGTCTGTTGGTAGACGTAACACATATGCCAGCACTATGTAAACGAGCTTTAATTGTATGTCGCACATATGCTGGTGAAAACCAATTCCAAGTGAACAGACACAGGTGATTAATGTTCAAGTGGAGAGGATGCATTGCATTTGTGGTACATAAAAGAATATGTCAAGTTAGCATTGACGTCTGCTCGTCATCCTGCAGTAAATATTTAGAATAGTTTGATTGGTTGAAGGTTCCTTAAAGGACATTTACGTGCTATAATAGTAACACTTTATTGTATAAACAAATGAGAATAAAATTACAAAGTGTGCTATAGCAGAATTTGAACCTGATATACTAATTTGTCTGGCATTAGAAACAATCACGTGGCGGGTATGTAGAAATACTGAGAGATGAGAAGAAAAAATCACTGTTTCTCAAACTTGCTCAAGTTAATTTTAAACAAACTGTTATCTCCGTTATTAAAATTCTTATCAATATCCTCACGTCCACCCCTACCCCCAAATATCTATAATATATTCTATGTAGATATTCATTTCAGGTTATGGAGTTTGGATGTAGTGTATGAGGGTTGAAAGTATTGAGGTTAGTGTCTTTTATGAATTGCATTATATTTGTTTCTCTATTCTTACTCAGTTAAGATAATACTGACTTATCATTTAAAATAAAATTGTTTTTAATAAATGTGCTTACACTTCATTATGAGATAACGGCATTATAGTCGAATTAGTTAGAAGTTGCACTTTAGGTACATTTATCATATTTCTTAGAATGTTTTGCTGGAATGTTATGTTCAAGGATAAAATACAAAGCTCTTCAAGCATTTTTACTTTTCTGTATTTTGGCGGCCGTTTTGGAATGTTTCAACTCTGAGAATATTTTGGATATTTTATAGTTGAATTTTGTACTTTAAGTGATTTGCAACTTCCTTCCCTTGAACTATACAAGATAAAAAAAAAAGTTATTTGCAATGGATTTAACCCTCTTTCGAAACTTTATGGAGGGGGGGACGAATGGGCCGTAGCTAGAGGCTGAAATGTCCTTCCCCAATCACACCTTTTCATATTTGACTGATTTGGAAATAACGCTCAGAGATAGTGTAGGTTCCCCAAAATTTAATGTGAAATCCTCATGGAGGGGTCATGTGTGGGGTGCGCGATGTTGGGCACATTTCATTCAAAATATGTCAGCGCCATTATATTCTTGATGGAAAATTAATATAAAATAGCATTTGTTGACATCTCGGTTACTAGTTTTTGTATTTGATTTAGGTGTGTAAGATAAAGAGTCCATGTTGACAGCCAGTCAGGTTTCATCGTCAAACAGGGGGCGACAGCTTTACGTGCCCGTGTTGCTTACAAAGATTAACAAAACCAACTTGTCGCCGAATTGTTGCGTAAATTCAGACTGTAAACTGCATGTTAACGAGATGCTAGCATGCTATTTCAACACAGGGCGCATGCGTCTGTTCATACTAAAGTGCAAAAAACACACAAATTCAAGAAAAGCATGTCTGCTGTTAAATCTGTCAACATTAGAACGATGCACTTTTCCGTCCATGTAACTTGCTTGTAAGAAGAATATTCATCAGCGTGTTTATTTATTTACGTCTGATACGCTCACAGCCAAGTAACCTAATTCCGTCATAGAGAAGTACTAGTATAGTTATTTTAGACAATTTGAAGACGTTCATTAATGTTAATTTGGAATTATGTAACTTGGCAACTAGGTCACATTTAGAACTTCCTGTATATGCTGTATGTTGGTGGTGGTGGGATGGAAACTTGTTTTTTGTAGTAGGGTTTGTTTTGTTATTATTATTATTTTTTTTATTTATTTATTTATTTGTTGGTGATGGGTTATCGTTTTTTAATTGTATATATTTTTTTAAACATTTTTTGTCGTTGCTTTTTTTTTGGTTGGTTGTACTTATTTTGCTTATATCCACTTAAAGTTCAAGTACGCTGTCCTGGGAACACAACTCAGCCACCTGTGTTGTTTGTCCAGGACGAAGGATTGTTTGAGAGACGAAATCTACTGTTGTCACACTAGTGTGTCTACTTTTATCGATAAGCAGCAAGGGATCTTTTATATGCACTATGCCACAGAAAGGATAGTACATAAAACGTCCTTTGATAAACCAGTTGTAGACTACTGGTCAGTGTAAGTGGTATACACCTACCTACTTGGCCTTGCAGAGCACGCAGTCTGGGTTGGAGCCGATACTGAGATTAAAAATACTATGCCTTGATTGAGATTTGATCCCAAACCTAACAGTACTGAGTCCGATAGTTTAGCCACTGCGACACCGAAGGCTGGTTAATATTAGCATGTCATTATGAAATAGAGGATTTTTTTTTTAGCAATTGAGTAACCGAAGGTCACACAAAATGTGTCAACATATAACGATTGTGTGATGTAATACATCATTAGTGCTTACGTACTTGGTAATTGAGATAAATGACTGACTGGTGATTCAACCCATCACGGGAACGGTAGGTCTCCTCGTTCACGGAACTCAACAAAATGTTTACTAAATTGGCGAGGTCAAAACAAACAAAATGTAGGTTTCCATGTGGGTCATTCCATGTCAAATCAACAGATTTTCTGACAATTTTCCACCACTCCGTCTTAAAATTGCACCAAAAAAATACATGTCAAAATATCCATTAAAAAACTGATATCCTGAAAATTGTAGCTTAATCGGATGATTTTTTAAAAATATTCGCAGAGGTTTGAAGTTTTGTGTTTTTGTCAGATATATGGCTTTTTTTATTATCATTTTCAAAACAATAAAAGTTGTAATAATTATCGCAGAGCTATAAAGAATAAATCAGTGAAGTTTCAAAGCTGTTGGACCTATACCCCTAGAGATATGACCGTGTTTGTATGTGACACCAAATATTATTAATAAAATTTGTTGAAGTGGTATATGGTACCACAACTTCTTCCCAACACATCTTACACTTAATATGACTAGAAATTTGGATAGGTAAGCTCTGTGATAATTATTACAATTTTTATGAAGCTTTGAAAATGATAAGTAAAAGTGTCGCTGAAATTCACATTAAAAAAATGCCACAAATCTGACAAAAACACAAATCTTCAAACCTCTGCCAAAATTTGACAAATCATCCGATTAAGCTACAATTTTCAGGATATCATTTCTTTAATGGATATTTTGACATATATTTTTTTTTTTGCAATTCTAAAATGGCGTGGTGGAAAATGGTCAGAAAATCTGTTATTTGGACATGGAATGACCCTATAGTTATGTTCCAAATGTTTGTTTTTTAAAGCTCATTCTGCTACATTGTATGTGGGCATTTAAAAAAAATTTAAGACCTGTTTACATTAAAAACGTTTTCAGCATTTGTAAAATTATAGGCAGTCCAATATTTTGTCAGCCTAATTATATTCCCCAGCGTTCGTGGACATTTCATTAAAAATTTGGGTTTGACTCTATACTCAGCATTTTTTAGTTTAGACCGATCGCAAGTTACAACTGTTACATCTAAAAATTATTCTAAAACATTTATCGGAATTTCTGAACGTCTACAGGTCACGTAACCGATTTGCAGTTCGCGTAAATTTAATTTTGCATGAACGGCAGTTCGTGTGAAATATTGTGCCCTGCACTGAGCCTTGCGGAGCACTCACTCTGGGTTTGAGCCGATACTGAGATTAAAAATCACATGTCTGGACTGATATTCGATCCCAATACCTACCAGCCATAAGTCCGATAGCTTAACCACTGCACCACGAAGTGAAATACCAGTACCTGTGTATTAGAGATGTCTCTGTGTGTATCTAAGGAAGATATACGTACCTACATGCACGTCATTTATTTATGCTCTTCTCTGGATATTAAAATTATAATAACTCCTGCTTTACATCACATAAATGTATCGGATTCTGACAACACACATAATGTTATCACCATGGGCCACAATCGCTTCCTGGAAGTCAGTGGGTGAGGTTGTGGCATCACCCCCAACCACTAATTTTTGGTTTTTGAAATGCCTTTTCCTGCTAAATCCTTCAAACTACAACAGATCCCCTGTGTACTTCAGTATATTTGCGCTAAGACCACGTCTAAGTGTTACACCGATATGATAGAGAAATACTGAAAAAGATTATTTAAGCATTTTATTTCAATTTTTTGAAGTGGGGGGGATAATTATATACATATAGGTATTCCCCCATCCAAAAAGTAAGGGGGTCGATGTGCCCCCCTCCCATTCCACCCCTCCCCCTCAGGAATTACGCCCATGGTTATCACTCAATTTCTAAAGTGTCTCGGTATATTTTCATATCTAATTTGCATCAAGTAACTTTGTAAGTTCATATGAAATATGTTTTCAATTACCTGAATGGCGTCTCATCAGTTGTATGTTTCCTCGACAGAAACCTGAATAGAAATAGTCACACATTATTACCATGATCAGAGGAATTCTTTATTTAGTCTAGGTTTAGAACATTCTGTTTTTAAAATTCAATGTGTCAATTATAACCAGATCCAGAATATCCATTTAAAGGGGCCCTAAAGAACTATTGGATTCTTTAATGTTAAAAAATAATTAAATAAAAGTAATAGTAATAACAATTTAACCTTCTAAACACTAAAGGCGACTTTTATCGATGTCATACAAAATCTTGAATACTGAAGGCAGCATTTCTCAACAATCAAACTTGCCCTTTAAAATTAGTATTTCCTGTTGCTTAAATGCATTATGTAAGGAAATGACGCAATACCTACATGTATCAACATAAATTGTTACCAACTGCAAATGGTGGGTTTTGAACCATTAGAATTTCTTTATCGATCAAAATTTTCGGTGTAAACATGGGAAACGTGACAACCAATGGCGAACCGGGGTGCCTAAACACTAGACTATAAATTTGGATAGCCCATTGTCTGATTAGTTTAAAAACCAAATTTGAAAGCTCTGCAACAATTATTACAACTTTTATGAAGTTTTGAAAATAATAATCAAAAGTGTCGCTGAAATTCACATTAAAAAAATGTCACAAATCTGACAAAAACACAAAACTTCAAACCTCTGCCAAAATTAGAAAAATCGTCTGATTAAGCTACAATTTTCAGGATATCATTTTTGTAATGGATATTGTGACATATTTTTTTGTGCAATCCTAAGACAGAGTGGTGGAAAATTGTCAGAAAATCTGTTGATTTGACATGGGTCATATGAATACAGAGAATTAGCTAAGACTAGAGAAGAATAAACATTGTAAATATGCTTGGTAAATGAGAACTTAAAATGTTCAAATAGTTTATTGCTTTAAGCTTATCAGCACAACTAATTATTGGAGTACCCACACCTTCACGAAATCCTTACTTACTCATTTGTGTTAAACCAAAAAGAAAAACACCGGAAAGAAGTGGGAAGGAGCGAGAAGAAGGTTGAAAGAGGGACAAAAAGAGGCTGAAAGAGTCGAAAAGAAAGGAATAGAGAAGAAAATGGTAAATTTACGGAGAACAGACCGAAAAAGATACGAAAAGTGGGAAATACTTCGTATTATAGATAGTATATGTTGTATATCAGTGCCGGAACAGCCTGGGGCAAAGGGTCATTTCATGATCCAATAATTAGCGATGCCTTTTTTTGCGACAAAATTTACATTTCGTCGTATTAGGATTATAATCTTCTATGTGCCATTTGCTCGTTTCCGAGAAAATCATTGTTAAAGATTTGACCCACTGAAACGCGTTTATATAACTATCATATATACAATTTGTCGTTTTCACATAAATTGCTTCCATAAATATTCTTAATTTAATATGGCAATGTGCAAAAACAGCCCATTATTTGTAAAATTCTAAAATTGATTTGAACTTGGAACATTGTGACATATATACAGACTGATTCATTTAAGACTATAATGTTTTACAGCATAGACCATTTACATACATTTGTACATATATATTGATTTATAATTAAAACAAAGCTAAAGTTTTTGAACACAACAAGTTAATGAGAAATGTTTTATTTAATATCTAAAGGAACAGAAAAATGAGTGATGTTCATGTTTATCCGATGTTAGAAAAACAGTTAAACAAAAAAAATAAGCTTTTCTCATACTGGTATTTGCAGTTTGGGCTATTTTCAGTTCCAACCACTGGTCCACAATTGGTTCATTAAAGGCTGTGGTATGTGCATATAAAAGACCACATGCAGCTTATCGGAAAGAGTAGCCTATGTCATGGCAGTGGGTTTCCTCTAAATAAATATATCAGAATTAACATATAATTGACTTCCAATAGCCGATGATAAGATAAAAATCAATGTGATCTAGAGGCGTCGTTAAATTAAACAAACTTTACTTTTATTGACCATATGATTGACGTCTAATACATGCAGCTGATGATAAGATAAAAATCAATGTGCTCTAGACGCGTCGTTAAATAAAACAAACTTTACGTTATATAACTGACGTTCAATAGCTGATGATAAGATAAAAATCAAAGTGTTCTAGACGCGTCGCTAAATAAAACAAACTTTACTTTCACTAACTGTGATCAGAGGATGCAATTTTATGCAGAAATACACATTTAGTGATTCTAAGGCAACACTTTTTTTATTGCTTGGTCCTCGAGCCCACTACCAGGGGAAAGGCCCCCAAAGAATAAAATTAAAATTTAGTTTTTGGCATGTTCGTGGACCCGCCGCTTTGAAAAATTCTGAAAATGGATTTAAAAAATAATTTTAATGAGTTTTTTATTCCACTTGCCACCTCGAAATGTGCCAATGGAATGCACATTCTATTAGCACTATAAAAGGTGCCTCGTCATTGTGATATGGGAGTTGTGCATATGGAATGCACA